>BMAV01012925.1:0-54498 GCA_019973955.1 Trichonephila inaurata madagascariensis
CCTTCCCAGGGTGTTGCATTTACGGTGGCCACAGTGATATTGTGCTAAAATTTTTCCCCGAATTTAGATATCAGTCCCCAAAAAATGTATTGGGACACTTGTCAAACTGAAAAAACTTTTATGAAATATTTATTACATTAAACAAAAAAAAATAAAATTTAAAATTTTAACTTTTGGGTTTCAGTATAAAAAAGGAAAAATTTTATTATTTTGAAATATAATTTGATCTAGCTTTTCAATATAATTCAAAGGCAATAAATAAAAAAAATATTGGGACACTTTGTAGAAATTTAACAAATATACAGCGTATAAATAAATTTTATTTCCCCTTTTTGACAAAGTGTTTAAACAAAACTTTTAAAAGATAAGTTTTAATTTATAGAAAAGGGCGTATATTGGTTGTGCGAAACTGTAACCAGTCATTGGAAGGGGGGTAATCGTTCCTAAGGAAAAATCTTGAAATTATTGTCTTTTTTTTAAATCATTGACGGTTCAAGAAATCAAATAGTGTTGAAAAAAAGCAAAAGATCGGGGGCCCCAAAAAGATATTTAAAATGAAGAGAGTTGATTGGGGAAAAAGTGCATTAATCCAGTAAGCAGAAAAATGACTTTAAATTAAAGAAAGTTCGGAAAATCAGTAAATCCTGAAACTCTCAGAAATGTTTGGGGGAAACAAAAAAAGGGTAAAGCCCCTAAAAGAAAGCCCAAAACAAAGCAAATAGACAAGCAGGTTGGCATTTGCTAAAATTTTTAAGGGCCAACAGAATATTGGAAAAAGTTTTTTTTGTTGATGGCAAATATAACTTTTTTCGATCGGATCAACAAAAGTTTGGGGAAATCAAATACAGCAATCCCTGAAAAAATTTAGGGCCTACTATCAATTTGAAGGGGGGTCCCAAATTGTCTGGGGCTGATGGCAAGCCCCGTGCGGGAAATTACATTTTATTGATGGGATAATGAATAAATATATTTCTTGACATTCTCCGAAATTTAATGCAAAGTGCGAGCCCGGTAAAACTCAGAATATTTTAAATTGTACAGAAAAATGATCCAAAAATACAGCAGATTTTCAAGTTATGGGTGCTCTACCACTGTCCCATGTTATTAAGACTCCTGCACAAATTACAGACCTTAATCCCCCTTGAACATGTGTGGGATTATTTAGCAAAAACTATATGAGCAAAATTTCTAACAAGCAGGATTTAAGAAAATATTTGGGGAAAGTAACCAAAAAATTATAGATCGTTTAAAAATTGATCCAACCTGCAAATAGACTTTTGAGAGGTCATAAAAGCAAGGGTCCCCCCCAAAAATATTGATTTCAAGTTTGAATTATTTTTTTAAATTTTGGGAAGTGTCCCCAAAACTTTTTTTAAAAGTTTTTAACTCGATTTTTTTATATCAATTTTCCATAATTGCATTAATGTTAGTTTTGTTCAAATTATTATTATTTGTATTTACTAAAATAACATTTACTTCTTTTTTTATGGTTTCCATTTGTATATGTTTAAGTAAAATATTGCGATAAAAATCTATTAACTGGTAGTGTGTGCCAATACTTTTTTGAGTGACTGTAAATCTTTAGAATTCACAATTGACAAGTGCCATTTTTATTTAAATTTAACGTTGATAAATGTGTGTGGAATATTCGATATCTTCGTGCAGTGCAGTCTTTTTTATTTTTATTTATTTATTTGTACTTCTATTAAATTACTGAAATCGAAAAACAAAAAAATAACCTTGTTTTCTGCCCCAAATAATGTTACTGAGAATTAACCAAACTATCTCATGTAAACAACTTTTTTTCATGTTCTCAAATTAATTAAATAATTCTTAAAAGTATTTTTAGTTAGTTCTTCACAAATAAAAAATGTTCTTATATCAATAAAATAAATTCAGTGCTGTATAATACCTAGAAGCTTCTTAATCGTTCTTTATAAAAAATGCAAGGATTTTTAATTCAAATGCAAACGAATTGACTTACAAGAATAAAATATTCGAATTTCAAAACATGATGGATTGAGTAGATTTACAATTTAAAACACACACACAATAAACAATGGGACAAAAAAAAAGCCCCTCTCATTCTGTTCTAGAAGATCCATTACAATCATTCGATTTCATTGTACAGAAACAGCCATAATGTCATGTTAATTATTTAAAAATATCTTAAATTGTAATGTTTTTATCTGTACTGAGGAATAATAACCAGTTTCTAATTTTCTTATTTGTTCTTTCAAAAGGAAATGAAATGTTCACATAATTTACTCTATCAGCTTCCGAATTCTCAGATTAGCACAGATAAAAAATAAAGTTGAGAAAATTTTTATTCATATGAATAAAAATAAAAATTACAAGTGAGATGGAGAGTTTGAATTTTGATTTTAGATAATGACTTTATACCTAGAATTGAAAGCATAAATCGTGATTCACGCAATTGAGTTTAAAATCGTTTTCCATTAATTTGATATTAAAAAAATTGGTTTTATTCACGGAGATGAACATATTCTTTAAATAATGTTATAATAATAAGTATGTTATTTAAGTCTACCTTCTAAATTCGCCATCTTGAATTCTTAAGCCTAATGCTATCCTATGTTTCCTTTTTAATCATTCATCAAAATTCTAAATTATTGAGTTTAGTTGAATGCAGCTGAAAACCTTCATTTGTGAATTATTATTACTACTTTGAATTATCATCTGCTTTTTTGTTAGTTTTCATCCATTTATTAAATTCATATTTTTTTTTACTATATGAATTATTTTTTGCCTGTTTATACTTTTAATGTCCAGAAAACTAAACCTAACATACTGAAAAGTTCATAAATACATTTAAAAGATCCAAAAATACGTAATGTTCTTTTTTTCTTCTTTGTGATTAATAGTACCTAAAGCTTATTACACGGATAACTTTTATTCCTACAATTTCTCAAATATTCAAAAAGATCTCCAGGTGAATGATAACATGTCGAAAATATACAAAAATTAATTACATATTAAGTTCAACCACCATCGATTATGCATAGTAATTCTTTCCCTCGAAGTAAAAAATAACAACGTATTTAGAATAGTTAAAAAGATGTCAACTTAAATAACATAACTTTACAACAGACGATTATATATCAGCAAATAAATTAAGTAATCAGATAAATTAGAGAGAGAGAGAGCTACACGAATTATAAATATATTGAATTAAAGCAGGCGATAATAATAGTGAAGAGAAATTTCAACGTAAACAATTTCTGTAACACTTGTATTTAATTTAAATAGTCAATTAATTAGCTCTAAGCAGAAAAGAAATGTAAATAGAACTAAGAGTTTTACAATACGAAACAAATTTATTTTTGTTAAATAAATAATTCCAATAGTTTAGATTTCATAACAGCTTGATGCTCTTAAAAATATTAATTTCACACATCCGAACTTATAAACAAGGGAAGGTACGACGATGATAAAATGATTTGGGCACAAAACTAATCAAACTCTTAAAGAAAAAAAAAAGAAAGAAAAACAATATTCGAAGAAAATAGACTCATAGCTCTCTTTATTATTTTTTTTCCTACTAGCTAGTTCACACATTTCATATTTTAAAAAATATTTAATTCCAGATCAAATAAAGTCAATATATAAATTGAAAATTTAAAATCAGTACACTTTTATTAGTCTTTTTTTCAAAGCCATTTACTATATAATAAGCGTGCCAGAAAGGTCACATTAAGGATAATATGATTTTAAGGCTGTTTTCGCCGGATGCGCAAGAGTGTGAACTTGACGCAGAGCACATTTTCAAACCAAAAAAATGCCACAATTCTTATAAAAATTTGTGACATTGTAACTCATGAATTTGTTTAAAATGTAGTGTTTTTAAAATTTCAAAATATTTCAAAAATGATTCGTTTTTCTTTTTAACATGTCAAGGCATAGCTCATTTAGCATTACGAAACACATTTTATAAAAGAAAAAAATGTTTCAACTCGGATAAAAATGAGTAGTATGATAAAATATGGGATTCTCTACCGGATAGAGGGAGGCCAAAATATAATATAAAAGTTTGAGTACTTTTATATCTGTAAAAATAGTCCGAATTTGGGTCCTATTCTGTAACATTAGCCGAAGACAGCCTTAAGGTTTCTAAAATTGTATCTGAATCCGCCTTATAGGAATCGTCTGCTTAAAAACAACTGACGTCATCATCGTCATGACAACCGAGTCAAAAATTAACTGTGTATTGCGTAGTGAGAGGTTATAATCTGTGCTATTCTATTTTCATTCAATTTTCCCAAGAAATATTGTGATGAAATTTTCGGATTAAATATAAGAAGTTTATTGAACGGTTGTTTTCATATTGCTGAAGGTTTCCTTAACAATGATAGGCGTATAATGCGTGTATTTTTCGAACTTCTAATAAATTACTTTGATTTTTTATTAAAGTCGCATTCTAAAGCAACGTAAGAGGCTTACGTTGGTCCAACGTTGGCGATGGACCTCAATGTTTCGAACCATGGTCGGGGAGAACGAGGACGACAGATGAGCCGGCAGTCAACTCTCTTAACTTCCACAACATGATAACGTGAGAACTTTAGCCGCGACAGGTTTAACTTTCATCAATCCGTTTACACGAAATCTTCAGTTGCATGAGAACTCGAATTCACGACATGCCGTTAACGAGTTCGTGGCCTTGACCACTCGGCTACCATGGCGCTTAGATCTATTAATGAGAACCAATGCAGTCAGAAACAACGTCATGATGTTTAATTACTTGATTTATCTAAAAGCATTTGAAAAATAAAGTGAAAATTTATTTTTCGATATATGTATCAATTTAAATTCTTTCAATCACACTTTAAAGCAACTTTAATTTATCGTAAATTTTGAATTCTTTTTATAGAGTAAAGTATCCCTCAGTATTTCACATCATAAATATTTCATGGAATTAGGATTCGAATCTAAGTTACAGTTGGCTACCAAATTTGTGACTTAAACTGTTGAGCTACTGCACTCAGTAAATATTCTAAAATGACGAGGACAACTCTGTGTTAGATTTAATGTTCCATGTTCCCTAAAATAATATTTTATTTTATCTTAAAAAATTATTATCTTCCTTTTATCTAAAAAATTATCTCAATATTTTTTATCATTATCTTAATATTTTTTATCATGTTATTAAATATTATCTTAATACTTTTTTTTATCTTTCTTAAATATTATCTTTATCATTTTTATCATTGTTGTCTCATAAACACCTATAAACCTTACTGCTAAACATAGTGACCAAATGACTTGTCACCTTCCACATTATTATTTTTATTGTTCCTTAAATTTCAAATTTACAGAAAATATTCATTAATATCTTTAAAAAGTACTTGTCAAAGTAATCGACTGTACTACTTACTGTTTTAATTTTATAAAACTAATTGTTTTTGTGTTATGATGACATCAACAAAAGATATCATTGAGTTTAAAAGAGGAAAGAATGTTTCTATGAGACAACATAGCGCGTGAAAGTATCTGAAATTTCAAAAAAAAACTTAGGATATCAAACAGAAGCGTAATAAGGATATATAAAACATATTTAACTAAAGGTAGCACAGAAGCTTCATCGTCTAGGACAGTGATCCGTAATCCCCGGTCCGCGGACTGGTTCCGATCCGTGGATCAAATGGTGATAGGTCGCCTAAAGAACATTAAACTACTGCCATTTTATTTAAAGTGATTCATTTCTCTCGGATTTGCGCAACTTTCCACGGAAATCTCTTTATATACCACGCTAAATCCCTTTTATTCATTTTTAGTGTAACCATATTTTATTCTGAATGCATATTTAAATGTAACTAAATTAAATTTGTTAAATAAAAACAAACTAAAATATAAACAATCAACGTGTCCCACCCTCAGCGGGCCGCGATAAAATTATCAAACGTTGACCGGTCAGCAGCGATAAAAAGGTTGCAGGAGCACTGATCTAGGAGATATAGACCCAAGAAAATGACAAAACATGATCAGAGGAAATGGAAGCGAATTGTGAAGAACAATAGAGAAAGTAGACGATTGTGACAACTCTAGAAATTATAAAAGAGTTAAATTTAAACTCGGAAACAAAGGTCTCTTACACAATACAAAGAGAGCTTAAATTTCTTGGTATTGAAAGCCGAGGTCCAGCACGCAAACCTTTTTTGTCAGCTTTAAATCGATGATACCGTTGTGCTTGTACTAAAGAATTGAAAAATCTGAGGCGTAGAAATGTAGAAAAAGGTTCTATGGACCGATGAGAGCCGTTTTACACTTTTTACAAATGATGGTAGACAACGAATTCGTCGGGAACAACATGAAGCTCTTTATCCAGATTGCATGCAACCTGTCATGTAGGTTGGAGGTAAAGTATCAATAATCTGGGGAGCATTTGGTTTGAATGTGATCGGTTCCCTTATCACTATAAAGAGTAACAGAAGTGAAAATGAGTATTTATCTCATCTAGAAAATGTTGTTAAACCGTTAAGGGAAGATTCTTTTCCAGATGGTGACGGAGTATATCAGGACGATGATGTTACTCTCCATCGCACCCAAACTGTTAAGAACTAATTTAACCACAACCATAGCATATTCCATCACCTGAAATGGTCATCAAAAAGTCCTGTTATTAGTATAATCGAAAATCTGTGAGATCGAAACCGGAAAAGCATTTAAGAGAATCAAATAGCCATCTAACCAATGTCAAAGAACTAGAAATATCACTTCATAAAGCATGGCCTGGAATCATAGTAGAGACATGTCAAAAGCTTATTACATCAATACTACGACGAGTTAATGCTCTATACCAGGGGCGGGCAAACTTTTCCGGGATAAGGACTATTTCTAATTTTTCCGAGGTGATGCGGTCAACCCAGTTGGCGTAGGTGTGAAAAGCTAAGGAAAAGGTCTACAATATTTATTATAACAATAATACATACGAAATATGTACTTACCTAGATATAAGTACAATAAAACAAACTTACACTTTTAAGACCATGTTTAAAGCAAAACGCAAGATACAAATATAATAATAATAGCCACAAATACTGTATAATAATATCGAATGAGACATTTTTATGCAACAATAGAAGCTACATTAAAAAAATAAAACATTTTCATCTAAAGTTAGGGCTTATATTTATAGTCAGTAGAAGATTCAGTCTCCATACTCTCAGCCTATCTTGAATATTTCGGTTTATAATTACTAACTTCTAATCTTCAGGCGGTCACTCCAAAATATCTTGGAGGCTAACCGGTCGACCGCGATCGGCTTAATGCTCTCTCTTGCTCTATACAAAGCAAAAAGCGGAAGTATCAAATATTTTATGAGGTGACAAGTCATTGGCCAGTATGTTTAGTAATGCTAAAGATATAAGTTTCATCTCACGTAAAAACCATGGTGTTTTTTTTTGTAAAATTTTGTTCTGTGATTAAGTTACAAATGACAGATGTCAATGTATTTTCAAGGTTCTAAAATATTGCCAAAAAAACATTTTTAAGAAATAAAAAAAAATTGAGAGCTTTAATGATTTATCGCAGAAAACGTGGCTTTTTACGCAGTTTGTTGTTATTTAACTGTGGAATGAATGTGAACATGAGATATACCTTCAACTCTCTCAAGCAGATAAAAATGTATATAAAAGCCTTGCATGAAATTTATAGAATAATTAAAAAATACAAATTAATACAATTCTAAAATTGACTGAAACCACAAAAAAAACCCATTAAAGAAAAAAAAATAATATGAATACTTCGAGACAAAAAAAAGAAACCTCATCAATATCTCAAAAACTTTGTGTATTTAATTTTAGTTATTAATTGTATTCCTAATTACACATAAATTTAAATAATACATGACTCGATAGATGCAAAAAAATTAATCTTTTTTTATGTTCTACAATAAACTACTGAAACTTTAGGTTTAACTGAGATATTTTTTAATTATTTATTTGTGAAAGCATGTTTGAATAAAGAGACAAACACACACTCTATATATATATATAAATACCAACCTTCTACTTCCTGCAATCGAAAATTCATGCATAAATAAAATTTTAAATTGATTTTTCGTTTAATTTTCACATACAATAAAAAAAGTTATTAGTCCAAAAACAGTTAATGAAATGAAAATTAAGATTAATTTGTGTTTGAATATCGTATTTTATTGTTGCATGTAATACTCTTTCTTATAACAATAAATAATGCATTTTAATAATAATCAACATCCTCAACTACTTAGATAATGTATTTATATATTTAATATATAGAAATTTGAAACCAGTGTTGAATTCCTATTATCATATGGCAACATAAAAGCCCTTTTATTATTTACTTTGTTCCATATACTTACGAAAAATTATTATTTATTTTGTTCCACTCCCTCAAGAACTCGAAAATCACTTTCGCGCCCCCACTAGTTGACTGAACTAAAAGATTATTGTAGAAGCTACGCGCTCTTCACACTTGGCTATTTGTGTATTGAAACTGGAGAAAAATCTTAGTTGTTTCTTCGGACTCACATCATATTGTATTGATAAGTCTGGCACTCTTTTTGCACAGTCAACTTTAAATCCACGAGTGAAAAGAATTCCCCTTTTCACACTAGAGGTGTGGTGACAGGATAAGAGTTGACTGTACAAAGTTGCCTCGAGTGAAACTAGTCTTAAACTCGAATCCGTGCTTCTATAGAAACATTATAGAAACCGGAGTTCGCGACCACGATCACGTGACTACCGCAGCCACTTAACCTGTTAGAAGTGAAGATGTTACTTTTTATAAAAATTTTATTTTCTATCTACTGTTCTATTTTCTTTTACTAAATTAACTTTCCAATTTCAAATCACACTTTCAAAACACGAATACATAGTTAAAATTTATTCATCTAATTTTATCTGTGGTAAATGTTGGTAAAAAGAGAAAAATGGATCTGTTTTCAGAGATACCAATAGAAAATATAATTGAAGCCGACCCGGAGTTGTCATTTACAAATATTTATATTATTCATTCAAAACTATCGTGTGTGTGTGTGATTTTTCTCAGACTCTCTATGAATTGATTCCTTTTAAAATTATTTCAATTGAAATAAGAGAAATCAAATATTTAATGTCATAGAGCATTATAAATTGTAAATGTTAAAGTACATCTTTAAAATCATTCAATTACTGAGCTTCAAACCATTCAGTTTCTTTCAAATCATTTCAATTGAGCTTTGACAAAAATACTTTTAAAGAATTGAAAGAGTGTGTAAAAATGGCTCAAGCATTTTACTTCCTTCTTCAAGATGGGTTTTTCATTCCGTAAAAATAGCAGACACCTACACTTTTCAAGATGTCTTAAAAGTAAACTTCTCGAATTTCTGTAGATCGATCGACTGTAAGCAACTTGGGGAGTGAAATTTAAAAATAGAATGTTTTGGATGTATGATTAAAGATAAACGTGTGGGTGTGAATACATCTGAAAATTAATTTCAGAGAAACATGAATGCGTATTTTAAAATAAACTTTAGAATATTTTATAAAAATGTGTTATTTGTCGTACAGAAGAAGAAAAAAATGTTAAAACCATTATATTTTAATTTATATAAAATAATAATACAAGCAACGCTTTTGTCTCTGAACGTATTTCGTTTCAGTGTAAAATAAAATACGCAAGCATACCGGTGGAAGAATTTTATTTACATGTATTTTTTAAGGTGAATGGGGGGTGTGCTTAAAAGTGAAACCTTTTTCAGAGGACTTTTATAGATAGAAAAGTATCACATATGAATAAAAGTTAAAGTGGTTATCCAATTAATCATTATCTTTAAAATTTACAAATACTTTTTTATTTCTAATGGGCTGCAGATTGGTGCTTTACCTGTGTAGACCTTGTACATTTCCGGAAGTAGGTATCTGTTTTTAGTGCGGCACCATTTTGGTGGATACGAATCGCCGCAGGTAATTTTGACACTCATACGGGCTCCTAGAGGGACGCACCTGTGCTCTGACAATACTAACCTGCAATAGGATTTAATTTTGCCTATAGCACCCAAGCCAACAGATACTCTAGGGATCTTTTACATGTCGTATAATCATACGACATGGCTGCTGTCAATTTTCTGCATCATGAAAATCCACAAATCCACCGACTAGGGCCCGAGCCTGAAACCTTAGGTGCAGAGGGCCAGCAACAAACCCACCACAACTCCCAGTCGGCTAAATTTACAAATATTTAATGAACAATATATATTTAAATGATTATAGTTGCATACAAGGTTGATATATATTTAGTAAACTATAAAGTAAACTATAAAAGAAGCAAAGCAAGACTCACTCATCTCGGTGTCTCCGGAACTATTAGACTTACAGGTTTGAAATTCAGTAGGCATACTTCTTTTGTTGAGTAGAGATCCGCAAGAACGGGTTTTATGAACATTAACACCCGAAGGGGGTCATGGGGGAGTAACAGAGAAAAATTCCGTACGATCTTGAAATTAGGAAAATACTTTTCTTCAGTAGACAACCGCTAAGAGGTTTTATGGAATTCGTTTTTCGTGGGGTTGTGGGGGTTACGGGACCGTTATGGATTTAAAAAAAAGTTCCGTTTTTGAACTATTAGATTTATAAATATGAAATCTGAATATACAGCGAAATACGTTTAACGCGAAAACACTTAAGACGAAATATCGGTTCGCACGAAATAATACAACGGTCCCGACAAACTACTATGTATTTTCATGCATTTTTCGCTTAACACGAAAAGATTTCCTTTCTGAGAATGAAGAAAATGCGGAAGTATCGGTGTATTATCAGAAGAATTCATTGCAGTAGATGATGATAATATGTATAACCCCAACTATGGCAGACAGACATTTTGGAGTTGGTTCAAAGAGCTCAAAAATATTACTGATGCAGATTCTAACGATGAAAATGAAGTGAATAATGTAACTCCTGTTCCCACATCGACCAAAATGAGAAACGTCATGAAAAGTATATGTGGTTATATTAATGCAGATTTTCCAATGGTGAAATGAATAACAAAATGAACGATATCGAACAATTTGATGCTAAAAAAAACCAATGCAATGGAAAAACATCAGATTATTTTCCAAAAACTCAATAAATGTTTTATTTTTTTTAATAAAAAATATCTGAAATTGATTACTTTATTTTATTTATTTATTTATTTTTTTTTATTTATTTATTTATTTATTTTTGTAGAGTTTGATTTCTTTAAGTTCTTGTAAATGTTTCATGTAAATCATTGATTTTTATTAAATATATGCATATATATACATATGTATGTAAATAAAACAATCTCTAATAAACTCAATCTTGTTGATATATGTTTCTTTTATACAATATCCTTTAACATGAAAAAATATTTCAGTCCCTTCAGTTTCGTGTTAAGCGATTTTCACTGTAGTCATATATTACACTGGTGTAAGAAATTAAGGGAATTTGCAGACTTGATCGATTATCTCTAAAACTACTGAGCCAATTTTTGATACTGAAATTTGTTATGTACATACATTGATACAATACAAAACAAATAACCATTCAACAACTGCAATACACATGCATGATCGTACGTAACACTCATTGGAGTTGGAAGGTATAAAACAGAGGTTGCAGAATAAACAAAAGAAATGGGTTAATAGGGGGTATGGCTCCCTCTTACAGCTATACAGGCCTCGCAGAGTGATGTCATACTTGAAATAAGGCAGTCCATTAGTTCCTGTGGCAATTGGTCCCACTCGTTAATCAACGCTGTTTTCCTTTCCTGGATCGGAGGGGGTTTGAGAGTTGCAATTGCACTCCCCAGAGCGTCCCAGACATGCTCTATAAGGTTGAGGTCTGGAGACCTGGCTGGCCAATTCATACGGCGAATATCCTCGCTCTTCAGAAATTCATCAACCAGAAGCTATATGTGGCCTCACATTAGCATCCATTAAAATAAACTCGAGGCCACATGCACCCCTGAAAAGGCGAGCATAGGGTTCCCAAAACTGATCCCTATACCTCATACCAGTCACAGAGCCCCTTTCAAGGACATAGAAAGGTGTACGATCATCGAACATGATGCTTGCCCAGACCATTAAATCACCTCCACCATAATTGTCGATTTCGCGGACATTGGAGTGTAGGTAGCTGGTCCCTGGTTCTCTCCCTATAAACATACAGCGAGAATCAATGTTTAGGCTGAAATGGGACTCATCTGTGAACGGAACGGTCGTCCATAGATCCATACTCCAATCTATGCTGTCTGCACCATGCTAAATGGACTCTTCTGTTCGTAGACGTGAGCAGGACACAAACAGTAGGTCTTCTGGTAAACAATCCTCTCTCTTGAAGTCTTTCTGAAACAGTCACTCTTGATATACGGGTTTCTGTGACTACATACAAGTAACGAGAGAGCTGAGAAGCTGTAGCCCCTCTGTTACACCTCGCTATTATCGACAAATGGCGGTCTTCTCTGGCCATCGTAGCTCTTGTACGACCTTGCTCAGACTCTCTCGATGGATCCAGTATTCTGAAACTGTTTACCTAAGTTACACATGACACTGGGCGTTAAACTGAACTTTCTACAAATCTGGACTTGACACTGGCCTGCTTCTAGCCTCCCCACAATTCGTCACCTCATTCCATCATCTAAACATTGGTGGTTACTCATTTTTAATGTAACAATTTGAATTGAACCGATTGCTTCAAAATAACACCAAGAAATTCGCCAAGGTGTGCTGGCGAACGAAATAAATTTTAACTTACACGCGCTTATAAAGCCTGTTTTTCTGCTGGCTTCGCATACACACAGGTGTACGCTTACGTATTTTAGGTACAAGATTTGCATTTTTATCTAAAGAAGCAGTGATTTTTCCTTCAGTTCTTTTCATGCAATTCGATAAAATATGCAAATTCTCTTAATTTATTTCATCAGTGTATAATAAAAAAACCCAGTAAAGCGGGTGAGTAACGGCTGGTTAACTTCTAAAGCAGAATTTTTCTTGTTACGAAATTTTACTTTTTCTCTTCTTTTTGCAGAATTAGACGGAGGATAGCCAAAACAGTGTATGCTCTAATCCCGTTCAAATCTGATCAACAAAAATTCAAGGGAAAGATTTTATTTTACCTTCATTATCATTAAATTCCTCCCAAACGATTTATAATACTTTCCTTGTTTTTAGAGACATGTATTAAATAAATTGATAGATACTGTATACCAAGGGTCGGCAACCTTTAGCTGCGGCGTGCCAAGCCAATCTACCAATAGGACTCAACGTGCCACACAGTAAAACATTTTTGACACAATTCGATTCCCGCGATAATGCATGCAGAGTTGGAGAAAAGAACGTCAATACTATAGATATTTACAGTTTTATTACGTATTAATTTTGAAACATTTGAAGATATTTCTTACCACAAAAATACAACTATTTCTTCAACAAAAATATAAAAATTAAAATTATTCATGTTTTATGTGTTTTTAAACATATTTATATTAAAACAATAAATAGACAATATGAAATGTGTTTCCCTTAATTAAAGTTAAATAAAAATTTTAAAATGCGAACCTAGTGCACCGCTCTATTTTCATATCGCAAAATCAGGTGCATAATGTGTAACTTTCAATTTGACACGATTCTGAGAATTCAGTTGTTAAACAATTTCTTTGTGGTTTCTAGCACATTTATCAACTTCCATCCACTCAAAAATTGACAAATTGTAGAACAGTGTAGAATGGCACCGAGAATTGTACCGTGTGCCACATGTGGCACACGTGCCATAGGTTGCGACCCCTGCTGTATACTAATAAATTCCCCTTAAAATTCCACAACTTCTGATCGTAATTTTGCCTTGAAATATTTTCTTGTTGCATGAAATTTTAAATTTAACAATTTCGTGATGAGAGGAATCCAAATAACTTTTTTAAAAATAATATTGTACAAATTACTTTTTTCGTAACTGTGTTTGGTTACTTTTATTTTTCACAGTAATATTAAATTTTTCAATTTTCACTTTTGAAAAAAAGTATATATCATTGGGGGTATAAAAATTGTGAAAAGTGTTGAGTGGTATATTTTTCTTATAATGTTTCAAACACTCCTTTTACAATTTGCCATTTTTAACCTCTTCGCCTCTTCCCCACAAATCAAAAACACGTCCAAGTAGAATTTTACGAAGTTTAAAATTTGAGTTAATTTCAAAATGAGAAATTTGATACTCGAGAGAAAAAAGTAGATTTTGTAACGGAACACTTCCTTTTCAGGAGTTCGCTAATAATGTTAATTACTTTAATTAATTAATCAATTAACTTCATAATTTAGTTACCCTTTAAATCAATGACATTGATATCAATATTATCCAAATATAATGAGAATGCTATGTAAGCTATTATGGGTATTTCAGTTTTTGAGCTCAGGTATTGCTCTCGTTACTTGACCGTGGCTAAAAATTACGAGGTCCACCGGCATTATCCTTCGTACCATTTTGTCATGTGACATTAATAGACAATCAGACAATTACATCTATTTAACTATTATAAATTAAAAAGAGCAAATTTAAGAATTATTAGAAATTTTTCACTTAATAATGCTTAATTAATTAAGAATTAATTAAAAAAAATGTGTACTTTTCTAGAAAAATAAAAATTGCGAATTTAATAGCTTTGGACACGTAAAATAAACAAGAGCAATTAATTTTTTTTTTACTTCCATGGGGCACTAATAACTACCCATCGATTGTCATGGAAATCGAATAAGAAAAATGCACTGTATTCCATCTAATAAATTGCACATTTTATAAAAAGGAACTTATAAAGTGTGTGTGTGTGTGTGCACGAATATTGAATGCTTCATGATCAATTACAACTAAGTCAAGAATTAAATCGAGATTTAAGTTGAAAGATAATCAAAGACTCGATAATAAAGATGTGTTGAAGTGTCTTCGCATTGATATTTTGGCTGACTCAAAGAAATTATATAACAAAATGATACTCATCGTTTTTTAATTACTTATTTGAAGTGATAGGCCAAGGTTTCTTGACCTATTGGTCCTGACCTTAGGAGCAGTTGTCACGTATACTATTAAGAATAGTTTTATTAAAGTTTAATGTTTACACTTTTATACAAATAATGTATGTAATTCTTCACTCCAAATCTTCAAAAAATTCTAGAGTCAAATTAATTAATTTCACAATAATAATCACCAATTTCGATTCAATTGCAGATTAAAATTTTATCACTGTTACGAATATCATTATAAGTTATCAGTGAAATTCAACAGTAATTTTATTGTGCTTTCAATAAAAAATATAACCGTTGTTTATATTCTTCTCAAAGTTGAAAATTATAGTGATAGTAAAACTACTATGTATTATATGTCAGCTATTATTTCAATGATACACGAATGAATCAGGATTTTAAACCATTAAATACAACACAGAGATAAATAGCCTGAGGTTTAAAGGGGCTGATTAAATATTATGCCAGATAAGTTTTATAAAATTTAAAATTTTCAATGACGATTCTGTTATGAGATAAAATGTTATTTCCAATGTGAATGAGCAAAGACTGCAGTGATATTTTACTATCATTTCGACAAACATACACGATTTTTAATTAACTCCTTCCTGCTTTTTCAAATTTTATCTAAAAATTACATAATCCTTCAAGAAAGATCAACAAAAAGCTTGTCCATTTCGTTTGTTTAGGGGGCGGGGGATTTCTGTAGCTTATCTCGAATTGGAATCAGCAAAAACATTTCGCATTTAAAATATACGAATACGTTCGGAGCTTTTTTAAAAAAACATCACTTATAGAAAAAAAATTATGTCCTTTTTAACTTCAATTTATATGTAAATAAGCTAATCTTATCTAATATTTGCAATAAATTATTTAAGCTTCAGAAACTTGGTAAATATATAGAGAATTTTGAAAAAATTATAGAAACATTAAAAAAAATGTACATGGAAAATCTATTGACCCAATTTGAATAAATTTAGTACCAAAATTATCATATTATGTATGAATCCAGGACATGAACTGAAATCTTTTGGTTACGTAAATAATAAAAAAAATTCAGAGCTAGTCGAAGAGCCAATGCACACAAACACACACACAAGAGAAATTTGTCATATTATACAACACTGTCATACAAATACTAGACCATAATTTAAAAAATATTCTTGTTATGATCATTCTTTTCGTTCACGCTCTAGAAAACATTATGAGAAAAATAGTACCCATTTTCAAAGATATTCAATGGTAATATTTTGAGTTATATCATTTTTAAAATTCAAAATACACTCATTCATGGACAAAAAAATTAGCGCACCAAGGAGGAGTAGACAAAATGAAACGAAATTTTACATACGTAATGACTACTTTGATTTTAGTAAATGATTAGAAAATCAAAGAAAAACGATCATCTATTTCAGAGAAAAAGGCAAAAGAACGGAGGATTTAATACCCTGTTGAACCCCCTCTATATATAGCTCGAAAGCACGATGCGATACGATCGGGCATTAAGGCAGGCATACAAGTTATAAATGATGTCTTCAGACATTTCGTTCTATATTTGCTGTAACCTTGCCTCTAGTTCTTTCAAACTTGTGAGATGCCCAACTCGCTGTCTCATATGATCCCAGATATGCTCGATTGGAGACAAATCTGGGGGTCGAGCAGGCCAAGGAAGGGTAATAACAGTGCGGAGACAGTCTTGTGATACCCTTGACGTTTGAGGCCAAGCATTGTCTTGTTGAAAATTGGCTCCTGGGAGCCGTTGCATGAGTGGCAACATATGTGGTTGCAGGATGTCATGGACTAACGCTGGGCTGTCATGGTGCCATGGATCAATACTAGGGGTGGCCGCGTATTGTTGGCAATGGTATCCCATACCATCACACCAACTATGGGAGCGGTGTGCCACTGTAAAGAAAAAGGAAGGATTGAGGCGTTCCCCAGGGGTCTCCACACACGAACATGATTGTCATCACTGCTGGGATTGAATCTGGATTCGTCGCTTAAAACGACCTGATTCCATTCCGCTGCAATCCAGTTTCATCGTGCGCGTCACCACTCCAAACGGAGGTCGATGGGTGGGCGTCAAGGGCAGCACATGTAATGGGCGTCGCGATTCCAAATGTCCTTCAGCCTGGCACCTTCGTATGATTGGAGAAGGCACAGAGGCCTCTAGTGAAGGTGCTACCTGTGCCTGGATAGTGGCCGATGAAGCAGTTGGCTGTACGCGTATATTTCTTACGATGTGGCGGTTTTCTCTACGAATAATCTGCCGAGAGCGTCCTGAGCCTGGTCTTCGTGTAAATGACATCTCTCGGATCTACTGGTCCCAACACCTCCTCACAACTCATTTAGAGCGGCCTAACTGACGAGCTACGCGCCTAGCTAACCAACCAGCTTCCATCAGGCCGATGATTCTCCCCCTCTCAAACTGCGACAGCTGCTCATATTGTCTTCGAAAACGGCGTAATGGCATGTCTACCTAGGCTCTTACTTTGTAAGCGATTCAGCACACTCAAACAAGACGCCTTCTACCGGCTATATGTAATGCGCAATCACACTGCACTTCTAATCATTTGCATATCTCCCTGACATGTACCTTCATGCCAAGTTTTGTTACGATCCCGCAATTATTTCTTGGTGCGCTAATTTTTTTGTCCATGAGTGTATACAGGGGAAAAAAAGGATTTTGTGAAAAAAATGCATTTTTATTACTATTTATCAGAGGCTTTTTTATATTTGCACAATTACTTACTTAAAGATTCACTAGTTTCATAACTTATACCTTCTGTTTGCTCATTTGGAATCATTTTTTTTTTTCTTTTTAGCTTATCTATTTATTTTCTGGCAACTTTTGCCATTGACAGAGAATATCATTTAGACCAGCGGTCGCCAAACTTTTTGATCTCACGGACCAGTAAATTCATAATTTAAATCCCACGGACCACTAATAGGAATTTTTAAATGTTGTACATATAAAAAATGATCTAAGAACACAATCAATGCATCTTAATACATAACTTAATGTGAAGAGTGAGTATATTCCACATTTCTGAGGACCAGCAAAAATTTTTCGTGGACCACCACTTTGGTGACCCTCTGATTTAGACTATGTTACTCAAACTTCAGTAAGTTGTGCAAAACCTTTCAGTGTTAATACGTTAGTAGTCACACTGAAGGATTTCAATATATCTAACAATCACTGAAAACCCTTATATTTTATAGTCATATTGATGGTTAACCCAACACAGAGTCTTGAACAACACAAGCTTTTCTTTCAAAATACTCAGGACAACATAGTAACGTAGTAACTCCATAGAAAAACTTAACTTAAAACTCCTGAGTAAAAAATAACATTTTTTTCCATTTTTTCTGGAAGATCTGTAGGTTTTAAAGAATTAATTAGCTTTGATTCACTCACAATAGGAAAATTTAAATCGGTACTAATTTTTTCGTTCGAGGAAACTGAAACTTTATTACGGTACCTATTTCCTTTTTGTTATTCCTATACTTATTAAAAAAATAATACGAGCTAATAATTCACTGATATTCTATCAAATAAAAGCTGATAACTTTTGTTTTGTATCTAAGCAAGTAGTTTTATTTTATTTACTTACAGGTTTTGTGGGATATGGAAAAAAACAAGCAGTTTTTATCGAATCAAGTTGAATGTAAACAAAACAAATATTGCCAGATTTACTTTTCAATTGCTCTCAAAATGCGTTAAAATTATATTTTAAAAATACATGGTAATTAAATCCTGTTTGACGAGTTTAAGGGCATTTAAATGCTGACTTCCGTTTACTTAAATACCGACTTCCGGTTTTACTCGCTTTACTTATTCTCTTGGCTTCTAAGCGACCTAGAAACAAAATAAGAACAGTTTTATAAAGCTAAATAAATGCTTTATTTTATAAAAATAAAAACTGAAAATGTGATTTTTGTAAAATTAACGTTTTAACGTATTCGCTTACCTTAAATAAAATGAAATTTACAAAAATAAATAAATAAATAAAATAAGATAAAAATCAGAAAGTAAAAGAAAATTTAATAAACAGGAGAAAATTATTTGTTTCATTTATGATTTGTAAGCTGCTCAAGGAAAATAAGTCGTTTGTGATTCTAGATAATTTTTTAAAAAAAAATGGATTCTTATTTGTACACAAAATGAATAATTGAACATTTCCGTACAATATGATGAATCTGTGTATTATGTGCAGGTGCGTTAAAAGCAATCACAGCTGACTAAAATTAAGTTAAGTCTTGTGAGCGATTTACCCCTGAAGTTGCTCCTTCACCGTCTTGCTTACCTAAGAGTGTAAGAGAAGTAAAAAGTAGAACCAGAAATTTCCATTATAACCAATATTTATTTTACTCAAGCCACTAATCAACAACAGATTAACCTGTAAGTGAATGTCCTAGGAGTGATAGGGAGAAAGCAATAAACAGCGAACAAGCGCAAGTAACCAATTTAAATTAATCCTAATTTATCGTTGACAAATTCCCAATCCACTAATTTAATACAGTGGCAAACACCGTTCTTAATCATAAGCTACGAAAATCAACTTTATTCTGTCTCACCTTCGTGGCGGCTGTAACAGCTTCTCACAGCTCCTTCTTAGAATTACAAAACTGTGACTATATAGTAAAACTAATTTATATATCAGGGTTTCTTCTTGAGATGGATGGCTATGAATTAAACGCGAATGCTAACCCAAAGATTCCCCAAGAGGAGTTAGTGAGAAGATCGCGTAAAGATCCGTCACAGTCTTTTTTATCTCATGTGTCGTTATACAGATTTATTTTTGGATTGACAAATTATGATCTATCTACTGTAAATACACTGACGGAAAAAAATCCCAACACTAAGAAAATATTATTGTAGGGTAACAAAATTTACACAATTGAATTGTCTAGTTAACATGCCTTATTGATTAAATTTTCAAGATTACAGGTTGATTTAAGCTCAATAAAATGCATTTCAAATGCGAAATGCTGTTCCATTAATATCCGATGTTTCCTCCAGAATTTTAAATGCAAACTTGCAAGCGTGCATGCATTGTGTCATACAGGTGCCGAATGTCACTTTGTGGTATGGTGTTCCATGCTTGTTGTACTAGTGTCGAAACTGAGACGGTCAGTGCAAGCTGTGGATGATACTGGATTTGTCGTCGATTGATATCACATGCGTGCTAAATTGGAAACAAATCTGGTGATCTCGCAGGACAAAGTAACATGTCAACACTCTGTAGAGCATGTTGCGTTACAATGGCGGTGTAAGGGTGAGCGTTATTCTGTTGGAAAACTCCCCCCTTTGAATGCTGTTTACGAATGGCAGTACTATACGTTGAGTTATCAGACTGACGTAAAATTTGCACTCAATGTGTTTGGGATAACCACGAGACCTTAACTCCAGGTGTAGGCCTAGTTTGTCTAGGAAGCAGACAGTTTAGTTGCAGGCATTCCTCTGACCCCCTTTTGACCAATACAGGGCCATCACTGGCTCCATTCCATCCTCCAATGAGTTGAGTTTTCGCTTGACATCACTGGCGTCGCAAATCTGTGGAATACATGCTACAGAGTGCCTGGCTCGAAGCTATCCTTGAAACAACCGATTTCTAACAGTTCATTGTGTCACTGTGGTGCAGCTCCAATTTTCGCCACAGACTCAGTACGATGCGCCACAGCCGTACGCCGAATACGGAGGTTTTCCCTCTCAGTAGTGCTGGTCTTCTTGTGGCAGTACCAACTCTTGACCACTGCTCCTAACAATCATGCACAGTGGGGTACATTCCAGCAAGTACTTGCTCGCTTGGAAAGAAAAACCCTTATAGTGGACGTAAGACTGTTAACTGATCTGTTGACAATTACTTGTTCGTCTTCATAAGGGCATTCTTAGCTAACATACATTCAATACGTCAAATTTCAAAGACAAATAACGCTCACGAATTTTACAGCGCGCATTTAAGGCAACTCTGATTTGAAGTTTAAGTGACGCTTTCCACTCAGCCGTGAAGGGCAATAGAATCGATGTCATCTTCAGAGTATAAACAACCTACCCAATTTTTTATCTCACATAACTTTCTTGGTGTTGAGATTTTGTCAGTGAAATTTCAGTAGCGTCACATTCATATTTGATGATTAACTGTCTATTGACGTTACACTTTTAGGCAATACGAGATGACTATTAGCGACGAATATAATATATTTGAAACATTATCAGTTCTTGCAAACTTCTACACTACGTCAATGTGATAATTTTGAACCTGGACTGATTTAATGTGCATCAGCTAATCAGCACAGCGGGCTTTTAATGTCATTAGGACTCGAACTTTTGACACTAATAAAATAATACCGAAAAGGAGCTCGCGACTGACTAATTATATCATAACCGAGATGGAATTTTTAATCAGTTCTTACAGAATGTGATTTTTTTTCATAAAAAAACCCCTAAAATAATTAACTTTTTCAAATGCTTAACTCACTGTGTGTTAACTTTATTTTTTGACATGTTTTATTTTACTGTAAATTGTGTAATGCATTACTGCTAAATAAAAGGTTAATGATCATAATTATGGATCAATAAAACATTCGGAATATTAAAATAAAATTATACGCATTGAAGTGATTCATCTTTGAAAAGATGGTTCACATTGATTTAACATTTGAAGCAAATGATAAACCTCTGGAGTAAATAATACCAGGTGTTTCTAAATGAATATCGGAGTTTTAACACATCATAATATTTATTACATATAACCTACAAGTACAATTCATATATCGAATGAAAGAGTAACTGAAACAGTTTTACCTACAATTTTACAAATGTTCAATGTAAGCCCCATTCGTCACACGGCACACATCAAGTCGATAGGCGAGTTCATCCCAAACTTTGTTCAGTGTGTATAAGGTAATTCTTGCAACAGCTGCTTCAATCCTGGGTATTAAGTCTGGAAGGTCAGCTGGTAGGGGAGGTACAATCCTTAATGAACCCCACAGATAAAAACCACATGGCGTCAGATCGGATGAACGTAGAGGCCATGGGAACCAAGCTTTATCGTAGGGCCCTTTGCGGAAAGTCCATTGATCTACAGGGATGTTCAGCCAATCGCGTACTGAGAAATGCCAGTGAGGCGGTGCACCATCTTGCTGCCAAATTAAATTATCTGGTTCACTTTCTTTCAATTGATGAAATAGCTATAGTTGCAGAGCATCAAAATAGGCAGAACCAGTTACAGTTGGTTCTCTGTAAGCGAAAGGCCTATACTTGCGACATAGCCATCATTCGATATTCTTAGGTTTCCCGGTAAGTTAGGGTGGGTTTCTCCCCTCGGAATATATGAGACATTCTAAAAATTTTTTAATATGACTTTTATTAAGAATTTAATTTAAAATACTTAGATATCGAACAAACTTATATTAAGTGAGAATAAACCAAAGTACGCAGTTTTAACTAACTCAGATCGCGCAATTAGATCACTTTCAATTTAAAATATATTATATTTTTGGTCCTAATCACAATCTCAATAATATACTAGCGTTCAGAAATAATCCTCCTACCTTGGTTGAATACTCAACGGTTAAATTACTTTCAGATATTCAGTTAGGTTCGGGCAATAGTATGCACCTTTTAGTAAACTTGATACCCGTGATGCTTAGGTAGGCTGTCAAAAAACACTTTCTACCTTTTCCCAACTAGCTTCCTCTAAATTGCCATTCTTGCTCTCTAAACTTTCTATCCTTTTAAAGGTTATCTTTTTTGCATCTTTTGCTTCGTTTCACTTCTTGGTTTGGGGGTTTGGGAAAAGTTTTGCCATTAATCGTGGCGTCAAAGAACGTAGAGGTTATGTTAGAAGAAGAACGCGGAGATGTCACATACTCTTTCCGCCGAGATGTGGCACAAAAAACATTAAATTTAGGTGAGTCTCGTTGCTATTCTAGCACCTCGTGAGGATTTTCTAAGCTCCAGATGAGCGCTTATGAGTGTTCACATGTCCACCAGAACACTCGTTGCACAGTAATAGGAGATTCTGTTTTTGCAAACAGAAGAACACAAAACGCTTTCTGTTCACTAGTCGCCATTTTTCTACTAGCGCGCTGATCGGTGGGGAAGGGGGGAAAATTAACATATACGTTTCGCGCGCATGCGCACACATGCCAGCAAACAAAACTGTTTCAGTTGGTATTTCATTTGATGTATGAGTTATACTAATAAGTTAAATGTAATAAATACTAGAAAGAGTTAAAACTCCCATATTCATTTATAAACACCCTGTACTTCTTCAAAAAACTTGATTACGCAGAAGTCATCGAAATAACCCCACCATTGATGTTTAATAATCCATTCGGTCACAACTCCGATATTCATTTATAAACACCCTGTATAATAACTGCGATGTCTCTCATTTGCCCTTTGAGATATTTTCGAAAGAAAAATTAAGTTGTTGGAGTATTAAGCTGGAAGAGACCTTAAAATCATCACACCAATGACGTTAAGGAGCGTTCAGGCATCATTTATTACGGATATTTGACTCTGGAGTCAATAGCAGCATCTGGAGAGACAGATGTATTACTCTGTATCAATTCTCAAAACGTAACTGGTCTTTGTTTTCATTCAGCACGGGCGAACCAATATTAATTTCCCTTCTTTTATTTAATGTGGTTCGAGACACTGTGATAAAAAATAATCAATAAATAATGTTCAAAATGCTTAAGCCTGTCATGCAGGCTAATTCCTTTCTTAAATTTGAAGCAGATCTGGCAAACTTAATTTTTTTTATTATTCGGTTAGGGTTTATTACATTTTTAGCCTGTAATAAATTGTGCATCACTCAACTGTTTTGAAAGGATATATATATATATATATATATATATAAGCTTAATTGCTGAAATGTGTGCAAACTATTTCTTCTTAGAAAACTTTTGTGACTACTTCTGTCGTTATTCGTTTTTATGCACTTTAGCTTAACTTAACTCAATGGCGAGACAACCCATGAGAGCCAAGGCCTATTGTTCCCAACAGTATACGCGACCTTGGACCCTGAGGTGTATGAACAGATATTCCTGTCAGGTGGTCAGTCTGACGTGAAACCCCCGGTGTCAAGTTCCCAAGCAAGCTCTTGGTACACATTTATCGATCCACTGAAGGGATGAAGGTCTGAGTCAACCTTGCCCCCCTCTCCCGGGGTTTGAACCTCGAACCTGTGGTGTGGAAGCGCGATGCACTGACCACTCAGCCACTGGGATTCTTTTATGTACTTTGCTTACAATAAATCGTTGTAAGCAAAGTACATAAAAAGGAAGCAAAAAATGTCAGATAGATTTTTAAGAAAGCAGATATATAAGAAGAGAGTTCGTACATATATATGTCGTGTGAGAGTTGTATGTTAATAACGTTATCATAAATGCGTATCGCAATCAGTGGCTGATAGGGCTGACGCGGGCGTTCTGGCAGATGCCCTGTTGTCCTGTGCAGTTTCGGGCTAATCAAGGAACTAGAACGATCAAATCGACAGATGATTTGCCGAGACAATCATATAAAAGATAGACACAAATTTTTTTATGATGATGATGATGAAGTCAATGAATAATAACTTATATATGTAATTACATTTTACATGGGACCTTAGGGCCGGCATATTTTTTCCTGCTAGGGCCCGACTTCTTTGGCCAATCCACCACTGATCGCAATATCATACTTAAAGTCTCGATCAGGGACGTACTACCGCCGTATCAGTCGTATCAATGATACGGGGCCCCCAAGCTTCAAGGGCCCCAAAATGCATAAACAAAAATGTTAAGGAGCCCCAATAAAGAGCTCCCAAGGAAGTTTGACACAGAGCCCTTTCAGGACTAGCTACGCCAATGATCTCGATAATGTAAACTTAGGGAAGTTCTGCTTATTATTATCTCATACTTATCTGTTTAATAATTGAAAGATAATTACTAACTACGAAAGATACAGTATAGTTTTGGTTCCATTTCTTATCCAAATAAAATTTTATAATGTTTTGTTCTTGTTGTTACTAATGCCACCTGATCGGCAAAGGCCAGATCGAGGCCCACGAAATTCATCATGGTAAAGAGCCAAGTGACGCCTGTCGCTAGCCGGAGCTTTGAGCACCAAACAGGTGACAGAAAGATTTAGCTCGGTTTCACCTCAAGTTAGAGGGAGAACACCCTGGGGGTGGTCAGGGGAGTCCCACCTCTCTTCCCCTTCCACCAACCTCACGAGAGGACTTGCGGCTCGACATCTATTTAAAGTACCCCCATGCCACGAAGGCACCATACATTTACAACAATGTTTCTCAAACTGTGAGGCGCGCCCCCTAGGGGGCGTGATAACCCTATGAGGGGCGCGACCATATTGAAAAATCGAAAACAAAAGATTTTTTTTAAAAAAAAATATTAATTTACTGAAAGTAAACAAATAAAATTCTGACATAATAAAAATAAATTATATTCTTACCCTGATATAATACACTTATAAATATATTACTGCGCAATGCATTTTATGTTTAATTTATAACAATATATTAAGTTAAGAACAAGTTTAATAATTACCAGTGGCCCCATGGGCTTGTCATATATAAAATTATATACAAATATTAACAATTATCTTAATAATTTGTACGGCTTATGATTAGTCCCTATTTTGTTGATTAAAAATTACGTGATTCACAACCCAATGCCACCGGTTAACGCGTGGTGAGCGTATGTGGTGTTTGGAGGGGGATAGGATTGAAGTTATAATGAGCACAAATCATTGCTCGCGAGCTTCTACCTTCTAAGTAAAAGTTTCTACATTCGAAATAAGTAAACCCTTCGCAAACATTGTCAGGATCACTTTATTGCATTCCAAATGCCTTCGGAATAATTTTTTATGGATAGCAGTTCACAGAAAAGATCGTACTTTGGAAAGACGTATATATACGTCCGGGGCAAATAAGGCACAGGCTGAGCGAGTCGTTTATATAAGTACTTGAGGTTACAGTCATATTGTAGGTTTAGCATCAAAAAGTATAGTATTATTGGATTTAATGCATTGTTATATTGTATGGAAGGGGGGCGCAATGAAAATTATGATTGAATATTGGGTCGCAAGGATTGAAAGTTTGAGAAGCACTGATTTACAAGCACCCATGTCTTCTTCGGGATTCGAACCCAGTCCCAACGGCACAGCGACCTCCCTTTGGTGTGGTGTGGTAGTTAGGAGAGGGGGGTGCCAGCTCAGGTGTCGTCCACGTCACTTGACCATGGTTCAAAATTACGTGGTCCGTCGCCAAAAGCCCTCGTGTTGCTGAACAGTGCGACGTTAATATTCAATCAATCAACCCAACGGCACAGCAGTCAGCGTCGCTAACCACTATACTGAATGGGCGACTTACAATGTTTTAATTTTTGTATATGAAGAGTTACTTTTACAAATTTTAAACTGTTACTAGGTACATGGCTCGGCGTTGCATGGGCTTTATCGAGTGCATAACTTTTTGCCATTGGAAATTTCCTCTTTCCCTCTCGATGTTATTACTTCCTGGTTTTTTTGGGGGGTTGTGTGTGTGTGTGATTTCTACATCAATGACATTTAAGTTCCCCTTTTCGAAATACCTTCCACCTCTTCGCCCCGTCGGATGCTTATGTTACCCCACCGCTTAGCCCGGCGTTGCACGGGCGTTTTCCGAGAGTATAACTTTATCCCATTGGAAATTTCCTTTTTCCTTCTCGAAGCCAGCACATCTGGGTGAGAGTGCATGCGCGATGTGTGTGATTTCCATACTTATGACATTAAAATTATCTTTTGCGAAATGTCTTCAATTTCTTTTCCTTTGTAGACAAGTTTCTTTTCCTTCACCTTAGCCCGGCGTTACACGGACTTTTTCGTGTATAAAACTCTTTTTCAGTCATATTTTCCCTTGTGACAAGTTCTTTCTTTAAATTTCTATTTTCGATTTGTGATTTACAAAATTAATCTATTTTTTTTTTTTTCACAAGAAAAAAGGCAATGTTTGATTTTATTATTAAATAATTAATTTTGTAATGAATAATAAAAAACAATACTGGTTTAATTTTTAAATATGAAGAAGAGTTAATTTTACAAATTTTAAATTGTTATGAGTGATGTAATTAATCTGTTTTTTAAAAAATGTACAATGAATCGCATTTCAAGTTAGAGGGAAAATATCAATCATTCACCCCTTCCCTTTTTTTGGAACTAAAATGGTAGGGGAAAAAAGAATGTTGAGTTCGTCGTCACTTTCTGCGTTATCTAACCCCAACCTAAAATACGTTGAATAATAAATTTCAACCAACTTACTGTGTGTGTAATATGTGTGTGTTTCAACTTTATAACAGACAGGGCGTTTACTTGGAATACAGCCATACGGACTGTTGTTATTCTTGTTTGTTTTAGTTTTCGAATAAAAAGAGTTGGACACTGATATCCGTAGAGGCATAGAAGATGATTTAAGAGAAGGTTAGAAATGATGCCAAATGCTTGCTTTAAAAAAAATCAAACAATAGCTTAGAAAAGACAGCCTATTGTGAACTGCAAGAATTTTTTTTTTCCTTATTCTACAATAAGTTCCTTCAAGTCCAGGATGAAGTAATATAAATTAAAATGAATAAATAGATAGTATTTAAAATATAAAAACATTGCAAAAGTATTTTAATGTATTGATTGGGAGTACCTGCATTACAAAAAATCGTCACTTGAAAGACTAATAGGAAATTTGTCCTGGAAACTTTCTGAAAGCATCTTAACTGATCATTTTTGACAATAACTGTAACGGATTCTTAAGAGTCACGAATATGAATTCAAAATTATTATAATTTTAGTTCAAATAACTAAAATTATAATAATTTCGAAAAGCATTGATCGATTGAAAAGTCTGCACGAATTTGAAACCGTATGCTAATACATGAATCAATCATTCATTAGAATGACATTGTAATAATAGTTTACTGCACATATAAATTTAATACATTGGAAGAATGCGTACACCTACGGATTGCTTAAAATATAATTTTTTCTCAAAAGAAAACAAAAGAAAAAAATTACGTAATTTTTGTAAGTTTAAAATAATCTATTACGCATTTCCATTGCTGAATCAAATATTTTTTTTCAATGGGGCTGCATATTGGTATTTTTTACCTTTGCAGACCTAGTACATTCCCGGAAGCAGGTATCTGTTTTTAGTGCGGCACCATATAGGTGGATATCAATCGCCGCAAGTAATTTTGACGCCCAATTTCCTCCCTAGAGGGGGGTATCTGAACTCTGACGATGCGAAATTGTACTTAGGAATTTAATTTTTCCGGGAGCACCCAAGCCAAATGGACACAACAAGGGATTTTTTACATGTCACACAATCATAAGACATTCACCGCTGTCGATTTTCTGCATTATTAAAATCAAACGACTTGGGCCGTAGTCAAACCCGCAACCTTAGGTGCAGAAAGCCAGTGACAAACCAACCACGCCACCCAGCCAGCATGAATCAAATATACACATTTAAGTATTTTAAATTTGTTAAGTGAGAAATTTGACTAACCATCAATGCCATTGATATTTAGCATTTTATTCGTAAATAACTAAAACCGAATGTAACATCAATGTTTAGATTTAACTCTAAAGTTTTTTTGCTGATATGAATTATTATCAGGTAATATTTGAAATCTTCACTGCAAAACACTGGTTTTCTTTTTAACTAAGATCTCTTTAGAAAAGTCTAGGAAGGAATGGACAAAATGGTAAAGTAACAAGTACGACACCTGCATTGGTGCCCCATTCTTTTATTTTCTCATTTCACGTAGTGACATTGATGCTTAGTTCCGTCAAATAATACAGCAGCTCTTCAAATTCCATGTATTAGAGGACTTTTGTTTCAATGAAATCAGGATTCAAATTCATGCTTTGGCGTTAGCTACTGACCTTGGCAAGAGTGTTTACTTGAAACAGCAATTACTGGTCCACAGCTACGCCATACATACCATAGTGTCATGCATAGACCAGGGGTGTCACAGTCGCAGCCCGGCCAGTATATTGGCACAAAATATATATATTTTTTATTTCCAATTGCCAGGATTACAGAAGACCACTACACCACAAGGGGATAGGAACAAATACAAAACAGACAAAATAAACAAACAAGAAAAAAATAAAATAAAAATGGTGAGAAAAGTCTAAGAACCCAATAAGTCCCTAGCTTGCCAATAAAATCGCACAAAAGGAGCTCTTTAGGACTGGGCAGCGATGAATGTGGTCAGCATCCATGTCCTCCCGAAAATCGCAGAGCGTGCAGAAAGGGGCCTGAGCAACATGAATTCTATATAGATGTTTCAAGAGACAGTCGTGTCCAGTGGTCAGACGAAACACGGCAACTGCTTTACGTTTTGGCCACAGGGAAGATCTTTAAGATTATACTACCAAATCTTATTGGAATTTCTCTCATCGTATTGTCTTGCAGAGAGATCATTTAACTCTGTCTTAATGATACGTTTGGCACTGGTAAAAGGGACAGCTTTCCTTGTTATCTGTTGAATGGAAGCTCCTTCTTTGCTATAGGTGGTCTGCAAACTCGTTATCATTACATAATAAAATAGCAAAATTTCTCCCGTAATAGAAAAGATAGTAACAGAAAGGGGATTTCAAGTCTTAGGACGTAAGCATTAAATTTTTCTTGTTCTTTTTTTTATGTTTATTATAATGCATTATTCGAAATAAAATTACATTTCTATGAGTATTGATTTTTTACGGTTCACTTAAAGTTAAACCTTGTCTGTTTGTCCAAGTTAGCCTTTGAGTTTGACACCCTTGCTTTAGAACACTTGAACGGAAATGATTTTTTTTTCGAGACAGTCTTTAGCACTTTTTTAATTCTTGTTCTCGATTGGTTGTGATTTGCAGGATAAGGGGTCGCTGCATACCCCTTCCTAGAGAAGAAAGTCAATTTTGCTGTTGGTGGACTTTTGAGCGATATACAAAGAAGGTTCTTTCCAGTAGGTTTGAGTGTCGTTGGAACGTTTTCCTTCTAACGTTGTGGGAAATCTCTTGTTAAGATGGTGGGTCAGGTTAACGCCTGTGCTGATGCCACTTGAATACCTTGTGATTTATTGAGAAATGTCTGTGAGAACAACAATAATTCATTATATTTTGTGCCACTAGATGGCTGCACCTGTCAAGCTGTCTCAGAATCAGTTGAAATATAGTTGGCATGGTTTTAGAGAATCCAAATTAATTCTATTCGAATAAATAATAAATGTTAAACTTATTTTATTTAAATTCCCTTAATTATTGTTAATTTTTAAAATGATTCTCGTAATTTATATTTCAGTTTTGTATTTTTACTTTTTTTACCTCTATTAATGGTATATATTATTAACTGTAAGTAAAACTGTATTTTTTTTGTAAAAACGTGGCCTTTTTGTAAAACTACGACCACTTGCTGTACTGACTGCTTCGAATAGACATGCGTAATAAAAGTTCCAGTGGATGCTGAAAGTCATGAAATTTTTTGAAACTTTATAATTTGAAATCACGCTGACTATTAATTGAGTGCTACCAAACAAGCACCCCTAATATGTCTTAGTAAGATTCTCCGTGGACATATATATAATCAAGAATCAGGGTTAGGCTGTGCTGCCTTCTTCAATTCCTCGGTTACCACTTCAGCGTTTCGTTCATGGAGTCACCCATAACTTTGGAAACTGTTTGTTTTGAGGAGGAGGGTAGGGTGATTTGAACGGCACAACCTGCGGGTCTGAAGACCACATTTTGCTCGCGTTAGACGTCTGAGACGAAAAGATATCCCTATTCGCGCCAGTTGCTTAGCACTTTAATTCCTGTCATTTGTTTGTTGCGACTTGCGGGAGAAAAGGGTAGCTGCAACTTGAATATTTCCGGTCACGAAATTCGCTACAATTACGAACTGTCAACCTCATATAGTTTTCTAAGCTACACATTCTTTTCCATTGTTTGACCTGGGACCACAAACAGACTTCAACAGATTACTCATTGAGAGCAATAATGTAATAAAATTTATTTGCGAAGTTCCAGTGAAATTGTTATTGATACATATCACTGGCATAGCTAGTCTTGAGGGGACCTGTATCAAAATTCCTTGGGGGCTCTATTCTGGGGTCCCTTGACATTTTACGATTTTTTTGTTTAGTTACGATGTTTTGTTTTTAGAAACTATAATTACATGAAAACAGTAATCTTAAATATATATGTATATATTATATAATTTAAGCATTTTTTAAGAAAATTCATTGATGAAAACATAGTTCTTACTATATTTACCATTTTAAAATTTCTGCAGCAAATTTATAAAATGTAAAATAACATTTTATCATAGTTATCTTCTAAAAAAAATGTTGTCTAGGAAAACTTAAGTCTTTTCACACACACACATGTTTATAGGAAATTGTACTGGAGAATTATGTATGTTATTCAATTTGTCTATGAATTAAATAATTATTTTTCTTTTTTATTTCCAAAAAGAAAAAAATTCATTCCAATTAAATATAGATATGTGGAATATGAATAACACCTATAAAAAATATAAAAATATTATTCATTTCTTTTAAATATACATTATTATGTTTTAATATCAATTTATATATATAAAAAAATAAGGTATATTATATAAAATGTAGAAGTAGAAATACTATCCATGCAAGAATAAATGACAATTGAATGACTTTTGATCGAATCAGGCCGTCATGTACCAAGGAGTATCTGGGACTTAAATTAAATAATTCGACAGAGGAATAAAAATAGGTTTGGGTGGCTGGTCATTGCAGATATTAGGGTGTTGTATCTACGATTAGTGACGTATAAATACATCAGAATATAATTTTTTTTTACAAAATATAAAAAGTAAGGTCATACACACAAAAAAAAAATCTCACTGAAAATCGAAGAAAATGATTAAAGTTAATATTAACAAAATGGTTAGTACTAAAGCAGCTAGCTGTGTTTGAAACAACAACAAAATCTTGCGCAGTGTTTGATAAATAATTTTAAGTACATCGAATTGTGGGATTTTTCACTCTTCGTCGACACACAACGAATTTTTCGAATATAAATTAAGTTTTCTAAAAAATATAAATACCGTAAAATCTGGCGTATAACGAGCACTTTTAACACAAAAAAATAAGATTGAAATTTAAGGGTACAGGTTATACGCTGGGTATAAAAATGACAGCTTTAAAAATAAAGAAAACAGATGAGCATAGAAAAATTTAGACTTCTACATTGATCGAGTGGCCACGATAACCTAGTGGTCAAGGTATCGGGTTCGTGGCCGGCGTTTCATGAGTTGGAGCCTAGTACCACTGAAGACCCGCCGTGTAGGGGAGCGATACACGTTAAATCTTTCGAGAACTCAAACGTCCTCCCGTTGGTGTGGTAGTTAGGAGAGGTGGGTGCCAGCTCATGTGTAGTTCTCGTCACTTGACCATGGTTCAAAATAACGAGGTCCGTCGCCAAAAAACCCTCTAGTAGCTGAACAGTGTGACATTAATATTCACTCAATCCACATTGAAATACTGTTTTTAAAAGCAATGGTATACCTTGTGCACTTAAGCAGTCGTAGTTCTAGAAATATACTATTTTTTCAAAAGCCTGAAATAATACCTTGAATAAATGACTTCAAAATATAAAGAGTATTGATTACATGCATTCATTTCAGGTTTGTTCGTAAAAAAACGGGGTGCGCGTTATACAGCGAATATACTTTGAAATAGAAATATGTAGCTTGAAAGTACAGGTGCGCGTTATACGCCGGTGTGTGCTATACGCCGGATTTAACGGTAAATACATTTTTCCTGCTTTAACACTTCATCAGAACTGAATAAAGGGAGATGAATATCTCTTTTTTAAAAGAAATATATTTTAAAGGATGAATCCATCTCACTAATCTACAATGTATTAGAACCACACCCTGAGCAATCGACGATTTTTATCATATATAAGCTATCCCCTTACATATTTATTATTTTGTTGCATACTATATAATTATAAATTAATTTTACATCTATAGAACTAAAGTGTACAGCAAATGACATAGAACGGTTGTCTAAATGAAACTCATCTTCATTACTGAAAAGCTTTGGAATCGCTATAGCAGTGAAATTCTCGACTTTTTTCTTTATTTCGGTACACTTTAAACAATTTAAAAATTTGCTGGACACTAACAATAATATAAATTTAAAAGGATTTTACTTGTCAATAAATACACTATAGGAAATAGTTTATGATAATTTCAGTTTCAAATAAAATAATGTCTACGACAAAGATAACAAAATGTTTATTGAGTAATTATTTACAAATTAATTATAAGAACACATTGAATGCAAAATTTAGGCTGGATGATTTTGGATAAATTTGTTTGTATTTGGTTTTAAAAGACGATTATGCCACTCGTATTTCGTCATCTACATTTAAAAGTCTGTCTTTATATATATATATATATATATATATATTCGTTATAATGCTGAAAATCCGAATTCCCTCAAATGTGATGTAGAAAATGATTTCAATATTTTTTAAAGCTTTTTTGGCTATTATGAGATAATCGCCTTGAATTTTAATTCAGAATGAATTAATTGAGACTTCCGAATGTTTTGAAAGTAAATCTCAATTATTACAGCTCAAAAAATTACTTTTTCCTTTTATTCAAATTTAATTCATATACAGATGTATCCGTACACAAATGGATTACGAACCCAATCAAATTTTCTTTAACAGCCGCGAATCTTTTTTCTATCCACGAAAGGATAAGTTAATTATACCACAAATACCCTTAGTTTTTTCCAATAAAACGGCCGAATGAATCGGTTCCAGTTTTTTTTTTTCTTTTTTTTCTCAGAGTATAATTAATAATTTTTTAAAAAAAAATTTGGTGGCACAGTGGTTGAGAATCACTGCTCTAGAGACTAAAAAAAGAAATTTAAATATTCTAGTATATATTAACATAATTTATTTTAAGTTATCCCAATAGGGGTTTAGATCCGTGATTTTTAAAAAGTGCACAAATAAAATAGTTTTTTTTATTTAAGGTTATATACTTGAATTAAAATATACACATAAATTGTTTTAAGAATATAATTATAATTAAAAATTATTTAAATGCAATTTTTTGAGTGAATGAATACAAAGTGATATATTTTATAAATATTCTCCTTATATGAAAAATGCTTCTATAAAATAATAACATTTTGCGTATATATAGCTAAAAATTCTGCACAAAGCCTGAATTAGGATTTTTGAAACACATAATTTAGAGGTGAATTTATTCACATACTAACATATCAGGGTGCAGAAATTTTAACAAAAATACCTGTTATATTATTTCAGTTTCTAGTATCTCTGAAAGTAACGTGGGTGTTTTCAAAAATTCTACTTTATGTTCTGTGGAGAAGTCTTAGCTATATATGAGCAAAACATAATTTTTATAGAAACGTTTTTCATAAAAAGGGTAATGTTTTAAAATTATATAATTTTTTTTTCTTTTTGCCAAAAAAATTGCATTTTAATAATTTTTATTGCAATAATGCTCTTAAAATAATTTTATAGGCATATTATAATTCAAGTGGTACTAAATATAAAAAAAAGTTACTCTTTTATTCGCTTTTTCAAAATCATGGTACCGAATGCAGATGAATATCTTAAGAATATTTCAAAAATTGATTTGAAATTTTTTATTTTAATATTTTAAGAATATATAAAACAGAGGAATATAATACAAAATGTGTTCAATTACTTAATAACATTTTTGAAAGTATTCTATTTCAAAAGCAATAAAGGGAACTGAAAAGAAGCTGGACCTACAATAAGCAAAGAAGTTAGGGATAATCGAAACTGATCACACTTACCACTGGATCCGGTATTATTGGCTGTACCTCTACAATCGGTGATGATAATTCCTTCGGCTTGAAGAAGAAATCCACAACACTATCTATAAAAGCATAAAAAAACATTTCAACATTTCGTTTTCTTTATATTTTATCTGATAAAATTGGAATTTTGAGAAAAAAAAATTCCTTTTCATGATAACTTCTAAACGAGGTTCCTTCCTAAACTAAGCAAATGGTGCATTATTTTTGAGAAATAAAAATGATAAATAATAAATTCATTTTTACCGAGTTCTCGAGGTAGAAAATCCAGCTTCATGTTTGGATATATAATTGTTTTCTAAATACGAAAAATAAATGAGTAAATCGCTGGTTCTTGACACCAGATTCTTTGGTTCTTCAGCCAAAGAAGCGCAAGAACTTTGTGACGCTATCGATTTTGGAACCGAAGAAATCTTGTTCCTCTGTGTTTATTAATTCATACACTTCATTTCGTGTTCGTGATCTTACGAAAGCCATTATTCATCACTGGGGGGTCTTTTTTTTGTCGTAGTTTCGTAGAATTTCTTTTCCACGTATCGTAATGGTGAAATTATTTAATGTCTCACATAACTTTTTTTTTAATTTAGCTTTTCTTCATATCGCAGAAATTGGATGGAAAGATAAATCATTATGTAAATGGATCTGTACATTTTAAAGTGATGACTCAAACACTAAAAGAGAGGCAATTATTTTACCTGCTTAATATCTCTCGCAGTGAATAGTAGTTAACCATGTACGTGATGTTTTACTTAATGCTCTGTGATAATGTTAATATAGGTCATCATAAAACTGGTTAAAAGCTTTGACTTTTATTATTGCCTGGATTACATCATTTAATTTAAAATGGATTTTTTCGAAGTTATTTTTAAATAATACGTGTTCCAAACAATTCGTTTCTGCATCTGTTTTTTACTGTTATATTTGCAATGATTGACTTTTATTGTCTATTTCAGCTTAAGAGTGATTGATTTGTCATTTTTGTTTCGTTGTTCAGTGTGTTCTAAATATCAACAGTCGCCAAACTTTTTGACCTCACGTACCAGTAAATTCATAATTTATATCCTGCGGACCACTAATAGGATTTTTTAAGTATTAAATATATTTACAAAAAATTGTGATCTAAGAATACATAAAATGTACTTAGATAATATTATGAAACTATTAATTGTAACCAAATTATGAAAGCTTTATTAATAAACCATAATAAAATTACCAAAATAAACAGAAACTCTGTAAAAACAAAATAATTAAAAAATGGTTTAAGTATATCAAACTTTTAGGGTTATACATTCCTAGTGTGACGGATGTTTCTGCTTACTTGAAATAAAATTATGGATATTTGGATCCAATGTTGTTACTTTAAGACGAACTGCATTTATTTCAAGCTGAGATCAGTACCGTGTTTTGATGGTTGTGACAGATGAAAAGGCCTTTTCACATAAATAAGTTGTGGAGGATTGAATCAGGATTTTTCGTCACCTGTTCACCAAGAAAAGAGCATTCACTTTTCATGGAAAGCCAAAACTGAGATCTTGATAAGGATGAATGAAATTTAAATTTGAGAGTTTCGTCGGACGATAGGTCGATGATGCTTCCTTTTAGATGCATGCTTAAATTATTATCCTAAATTTTCGCTGCAAATGGATCTATTGTCCACATGTTACCATCTCTGGGATTTTCATTCTTTGGGTAATAACTAGCAAAAGATTTTGTAAGTGATTCCGAGTACTTTTTAACTATAGGGTTACAACTTGCTGGTTAACATCATTTTTTTTCATGTATTCATCAAAACATTTGCAAATCGTCTTCAACCAGCCGCGTTTGTCACAGAAATATTTTCTTTTGAAACGCATCCATTTTACTTCGTAGTGTGAACACGTCATTTAGTTGTCCTTGTAAGGATATGCTTAGTTCATTCAACAGGGAAAAAATGTGTGTGTGTTTGCCAGATATTCAAGCTTTGCTAGCCATTCATTGTTGGACAAGAAATTTTACAATTTCGGATTATTTTGTTCCTTGAAAAATAATTTGACTTCTCTTCTCGGAAGGCAAATAGTCGGGTCAGTATTTTGCCCCTCAAGCCATCCCTCAATATGACGAAAAAGATGGTGTACCCAAAGTTTCTAAACTGTGGGGGGCCCCCAGGGGCGTGAAACCCTACGAGGGGGCGCGGCTTTAAAAAAATTATTTTAAAAAATTTTAAATTTACGAAAATAAGCAAACTATATTCTGGCATATTTAAAAAAAATAAAATACACATTTACACTGATATAACAAACTTTTGTAAATATATCAATACTGCCAATGTATTTTTTTTAATTTATTAATACTAAGTTAGAACAAGTTTTTGTACCAAATGACCCCATAAAGGGGGCATATAATTATGGAAAAAATTAACCCTTTTCTTAATCCCAAAGCGGATTAAAAAATTCCGGGGTTCGTTCCCCAATGCCACTTTTAAACGTAGGAACCCCATAGGGTGTATTGGGGTGGGGGGGGTAGAAAATTCAAATAAGTAAATCCTCTGAAATAAGTAAATCCTTCCAAACACGCTGTCAAATTCATTTTTTCTGCATTAAAACTTTCGGAATAATTTTATGGAAAAAGCAGTATACAGCGCTTTTAAAAGGGCGGTGCTTAAGGGTTTAGGTCGTAAAATAGGTTTTAGCGTCAAAAATGTATTTTATTGAATTAAATACATTGTTATTGTATGGAATGGGGGTGTGCGATGAAAATTATGATCGAATATTGGGTCGCATATATTGAAAGTTTGAGAAGCACTGGTGTACTCGAAACCCATTTCTTACCAATGTGCCTCAAATATTCAAGAATTGAGTGCTTTGTGTCGAACTTTTCCTTTATAATTTCCATGACATTTGATAATACTTTGTGCAGTTATGGGGACATTTTTTCACTGCAAGTTGTTCTTGATGTATAATGCAGTGTGGAGATAAAATGTCTGGGTAACCAACATTCTTCACCCTTGCAACAATTCTTGAAAGATGTTCAGTCATATTTGAGACACCGTCTGTACATGTCCCAATACATTTTTTCCGAGTCCATTTCATGTTCCCGGAAATAACTATGAAGAGCTTCAAAAATATCAAAGCTGGTTGTTCTACCCGGCAAATTAAGCGAACAAAGTTTTTCATATAACTCTCCTCCATACACAAGCCTCACAAAACAAAAAAGGAGTGCTTTGTTTGTAATGTCCGTAGATTAGTCTTCTTGTATTAAATGAATTGGTGAATTTCTCACCATTTCTATGATCTGATTTTCAATGCCTTAGGCAATATCTTCGATTCTGCTCTTGATAGTATTTGCAGACATTGGAATTACTTTTAATTTCTGAACAGCGTGCATTCCCAAAATCTGTTCACAGGCTTTTAACATGCAAGGTTTAATCAATTATTCTCCAATCGTGTGTAGCTTTTTGCATTTCAAGATCTGATTTGCCATAAGATAGGAAGCTTTTAGTAATGATTTATCTTCCATGGTCATTTTTTAAAACAGTATTTTGCTTTTGCATATTTTCATGCATTCTTTTAAAATATTCTAGTAATTTTTTTGCTAAATTCTGGTGCTTCAAGTATCTTTCAGGTTTGTAAGGTTTAAATGCATCGTTAGATAAGCTTTCAGAGCATACAACACAAAGAGGTCGTGGATCCAGCTCACTGTCAGGTTCTTCAATGAATCCAAATTTTAGTAGGAATGATATTAGTACCCGAGAGAGAAATTTGTTCCCCATCTTGGAAATTTTAAGACAAATATTTATGCCAAAAATTTAGCAATTGCCAATGCCATCTGGATGTCATGTAAGGTGTTAAATTAGCCGTCGTATTGCCCCTTAAGTTACCTTGGCACTGAGTGCGCATTTTTGCGTGCCGTGACATCCCATCTGAAGGCATAATGCTGATATTTACATGTGCATCCTTTATCAACTGAGCTGTCTCTTTTTTTGCACTGGCCGAAGATTTTTGTTGCATTTACTTTCTATTTTCTTTTTGGAGTTGTAGTCTGTATTGCCTAGGTGTGTGAATAGTGTTTCCGTGGCTTTTGGGGAGGATTACATCACGTTAACTTGCTTTTCTACAATTCCTTGGAAAGTAGTAGTTTTTCGAGATTCTTGGAAATCGTAAAATTTTTCAATTTCTCTGTGTTCCCGAGAAGCAAAAAGAACGGGAAATCAGAAAACCTAATGTAATGAAGCTTATATATAAACAATATGAATTTATTAACTTCAGGTAACAAACGAAATTTCATTTAAATTAAGAACAGGACTATGCTATAGCTTGACGCTGGTTGAGTGTACTTTATCTAAGTAACAGACTATATTTGAAAATAAAGACTCATCGCAATAAATTTTAAATTTTGAATTTGGGAAAAAGGGGGTCTTTTTTTTCCCCTTTTTGGAAAGGAAATTTTTTGGGGTGTTAAATTAGAAAGATAAAAAAAATTCAAAATTAAAAGGGGAAAACCGGTTTTAAAAGCCGGTTCTGGCTTCCCCCAATTTGGAAAAAAAGTCCCTTTTTGTTTTTTGGTTTTAAAATTTTCTTAAAAATATTACCTTAAAATTTACGGAACAACATCCTCCCCTTTTTCAAATGGGGCCCCGAAAAACAATTTTCCTTTTGTAAACCCCCAACCGGGGGAAAAAAACAAACATTTCTAAACCCTTTTACCTTTCCTTAATTTAGAAAATTTTTGAAAAATTTTTAATTTCCCCTAAAAGGGAAATTTTTAAATATGCAAAAAATTACCCCCCCGAGGGATTTTCCCTTGAGTTAAATTCCAAAAATCACATCTCAGGAAAAGGCCGGGGGTTATTTCATTTTGATTTTTTAAAAGTTTTTGTTCCTTTGGTAACCCAACCCGAAACCCTTCCGATTTTTCCGGGGTAAAAACCCTCCCCCGGCCCAGGCTTTTCCCAAAAGAACTTTCCCTGTCCTTGTTAAGACCCCCAAAAAATTTTTTGGTGGGGGGTACTGTGGGGGCGGCCTTAACATTTTTTTTAAAAATTTGGAATCTCCCCTACTTTTTTCCTTAAACGAAACCAAAAAGGGGGTTTTTTAATAATTAATTTTTTTAACCAAGGGTTTTTTTAAAACCCAAAACACTAAATGAAATGCCAAATTAAAATATACCAACCGAACCAGGTTTTTTTGGTTATTAAATTGAATTTTTCTTTTGCATTGTTTGAAGGGGTTTTTTGGCGTACCCGTTTTTTTAAACCCCTTTTTTTCAAGGGAATTTGAGGGACACCGGTTTTGGAAAACCCTCTCCTTTCCACCCCACCCCCAAAACGGGGGAAGTTTAAACCCCTTCTCCAAAAAATTTTCGGAATCCCTGCCCCCCCAACAAACCGGGCTTTATTTACGGGGGCTCAACTTGGAAACAACCCAAGCCACTAAAAAATTACCTTATAAAACTTGGAGAGCCCCCCCGTGTTTTTGGTAAAAAATTTTTTCAAAAAAAAGGGAAGAACGCAGTAACACAGAAATGTTATCGCAGTTACTCTTCTGAAAATTTTTTTTTCAAGTTATAGTCTCAGTCCGGGAACTTTTGAATCCTACCTCATATTATGGTTAAGTTTGTAAAATAACAAATTGTGAGAAAATCCCACCTCTTTTATTCACACCCCATATACCTGGTTCCGAGGTGACGACTTTTTATAAGGAAAGAGTATATTTCAAAAAAATAAGTTCTGAGACAAAAAAAATGTATATATCATATGAAGAAGAAACAATAATACTGAAAGTGAGATTCAGGCAAAATGTTAGATTTGTAATTTGAAGGCGGTATGGCACAACATATCACATCTTTTACACTGCTTATGCTGAAAAAAAATTATAGAACAGTATTTCTCAAACTTTAAATACTTGTGACCCAATTTTCAATCATAATTTTCATCGCCCCTCCCCATATTATAACGATGTATTTAAATCAATAATAATATATTTTGACAATAAAGTAACAATACGACTTGTTTTAATAAGTCGTACACATTACCAAGATAAGTGAAACATTTTGCATATAATTTTTACTATGAAAAGGGCCCTTTTCACTGGTGATTTTTAAAACATGTTTTTAAATTTTGGGTATTAAAATTAATTATCAAAATCCCCCCCATTGGGCCAAGGCCCCCGGAAAAAAATTTATAAAGGGGGTATTCTATCGGTGTGAATGTGTATTTTATTTTTTATTGTGTCAGAATGCATTTTGTTTTGCTTCCTTTCCATAAATTAATATTTTTTAAAAAATTTTGTTTTTTTTTTGATATTGTGCCCCCCAACAAAGGGTTTTTTAACGCCCCCTTTAGGTTGGTGCGCCCCATATTTTAAAAAACCTTTTGTTTTTGGGGAAAATATAAATGAAACAAAGAAAAAAGGGAAAATTGTAAAATTATTTAGAAAGTCCCCTCACAAAAATGATATTTTACAAAAATTATGTGAGATGCAGAGTTTCGCCAAGATGGTATGTTTAGACACCGAAACTGACCAGAAGATTTTTGACAATGATCAAAAAAATTTTAGGAATAAAATTTGCAATTTCAAAAGCATTGACTCATATCAAAGAACAACAAAATAAAGGTTAAGTAAAATTTGAAACTCTGACAGCTGTCATAGTATGCCTGAAATCAATTTTATTGGTTTAGGAAAAATATGCAACCGAAACACGACGCTAACTGCCGAAGGAGTATTTGTCGTCATTATTGGGGAGTTGAGCCAATAAAACTCTGACTTTACAAATAATAGAATATGTTCTCTTTGGTCCAAAGAATTAGTGAGTCGCTCACCAATTCTTTGGGCCACTGTTTCGTTGGATAACTGTGGTATCTAAATTTTAGGTAAAGCTTGTTGTTCCTGCAGATACAGTTGTTCCTTCACTTTTACCAAATAAAAACCATTCGATTCAACAAGTTTAAAATAACTACGCCAAGGAATTTTTGCAAGGAAGATGAATCTTGTCCTTTTGATTGAGATATTTTTCAGGATGGATGATAAATTAAAAAAAAAAAAACGATTCATTCAAAGAGGTAGGGCCTGCATTGTTCAGCTTGCTCATAGTGATACAAGAATTGTGGGTATCTGATTCAGCAGAAATGATCATCAGTTATAATAAATCAAGGAGAGGCTTTAACATTAAAAAAAAAATTCCTCCAGCATTAGCAGAAGCTGAGAAGGCATTTTCTCTCTTGTCGGGAAAATTTTTGGTTTATAACTAAGCAAAAACTAGGATTAATGATAAAGCATAAATTGCTTGTTTTCTCAAATAACATTTTAAAATTGTATAACAGCTGTTAAGTTTCATTTGCATTTTGTAAATTCAGTATTTTAAAGTAGTTTAAATTCTAGAATTTTTATGAATATACTTATTTTTGTGCAATTTTGTTGAAAATATTATAAAAAAAAAAAATCTTTGGTGTTTGGGGAAATTCTATTTTTTAAAAAGGAAGGGAAAAAATTTTAAAAAAAAAAAAAAAAAAAAAAAAAAAAATTTTTAAAATTTTTAAAATTTTTTAAAAAATTTTTTTTTTTTCTTTAATTTTTTTCAATTCGGGGTTTTTTTTTTTTCCCAAAATTTGTTTTCTTAAAAAATTTTTTTTTTTAAAAATTTTTTAAAAAAAAAAAAGGGGGGGGGGCTTTTGGGCCCTTTTTCCCCCCCAAAAAAACCCTTTTTTTAAAAAAGTTTAAATTTTTGGGGGTTTTAAAAAAAACCCAAAAAAAATTTTTTTTTTAAAAATTCAAAGGGGAAAAAAATTTTTTTTTCCCCCCCCAAAATTTTAAAAAAAATTACAATTAAAGGGAAAAAAAAGGGGAAAAAAAAAAAGGGGGGGGGCCCAAAAAACCCCGTTTTTTCCCCCCCCCAAAAACCCAAAAGGCCCCAAAAAAAAAGGGGGGAAAAAAAAAACCAAAAAAAATGGGTTTTTTTTTTTTTAAAAAAACCCCCAAAAAAAATTTTTTCCCCCCTTTTTTTTTTTTTTTTCCCCCCTTTTTTTAAAAAAAAAGGGGGGAAAAAAAAGGGGGGGGTTTTTTTTTAAAAAAATTTTTTTTTTTGAAAAAACAAAATTAAATTTGGGGTTTTTTTTACCCAAAAAAAGGGGGGGGGCCCCCCTTTTTTTTCCCCCAAAAAAAAAAAAAAAAACAAAAAGGTTTGGGGGTTTTTTTTCCCCCCCCTTTTAAAAAAAACAAGGGTTTTGGGAAAACCCCCCTTTTCCCCCCCCCAAAAAAAAAAAATTTCCCCGGGGTTTAAAAAGGGGGTTTTGGGAAAAAAAAAAGTTTTTTTTGGGGTTTTAAGGGGTTTTAAAAGGCGGTTTTTTTTTTGGGCCCAAAAAAAAAATTTAAATTTTGGGGGAAAACCCGGGAAAAATTTTTTTCCCCCCCCCCAAAAAGGGGCCCCCCCCAAATTTTTCCCAAAAAAAAATTTCCCAAAAACCCCGGGGGTTTTTGGTTTCCCCAAAAAAAAAAAAAATTTTTTTTAAAAATTTTCAAAAAAAAACCAAAAAGGTTTTTAAATTTTTCCCCTTTTTTTTTTTTAAAAATTTTTAAAAAAAAATTTTTAAAAATTTGGGGGAAAAAAAAAAAAAATTTTTTTAAAAAAAAAAAAAAATTTTTAAAAAAATTTTTTTTTTAAAATTTTTTAAAAAAGGGGTTTTTTTTTTGGAAAAAAATTTTAAAAAAAAAAAAAATTTTAATTTTTTTTTTTAAAAAATTTTAAAATTTTTAAAAATTTTTTTAAAAAGGGTTTTTTTTTTAAAATTTTTTTTTTAAAAAAAAAAAATTTCCCCCAAAAAACACCTTAAATCAAAAAATTTTAAATTTAAAATTTTTTTAAAATTTTTTTTTTTTGGCCCCAAATTTTTTTTAAAAAAAATTTTTATGTTTTTTTCCCCCCCCCTTTTAAATTTTTTGGGGGTTTTTTTCCCCCCTTTTTTTAAAAGCTTGGTTTGTGACCCCAAGAACACACCCAAAAGTCTCTTTGAATCAATGCCGAGGCGTATGGCAGCGGTGATCTCCAACAATGGCGGCTACTCTGGCTACTGATTCTGTTAGGAATCATACTTCACAGAAGTCTATAAATTTAATCATTTGATATTTGGTCAACATGTTATCTACGAAATAAATTTCTTTCTTGGTGTTGCATTTATGGTGGCCAGCAGTGTATTCTCATTTCCTTTATTTTAAAGTCATTTGACCCTGTAATTCTACAGTTCGGTGAGCCGTAGATGTGTTACATAGGATTTCAAATAAAAGGATTTAAATTATCTTCCCACAGTATATTCGGATTAACTGAAATACCAAGTATTTGCTTTATAGGTAGGATTTTCGCTCTTTTCTATAAATTCGAGAAATTCAATTTATTAAATTTGTGAACTTGTGTTGAAAAACTTAATAATTTTACATCTTAAACCACCGAACATTTATAGGTCGAGGATGTACTCAGTACAAAATGATCTTTTTCTGGTTAGTGGTTTTCCTAAAGAAAAGACGATGTTTCAGATAAGAACAAAGTATATAACAAGGGAATTTAGACTTTTGTAAGTTTCTACTGGTGAGGTTTTCTTGCTGCAAGAAAGTTTGCTATGGAAATGTAACAACTATTGTTACAGGTTGTGTGGGATATGGAGCACCAAAGGCTATTATCCCCTGAAAGACAAAACAAGATTTTCTAGGGAAATGTTACATCACTTGATTTCATCAAAAGTAACTCGATTTTGATTGAATAGTTTAAAGTGACTTGAATTTTTTTGCCAAAGGAATTAATAGACAGCGATAAAGTTCTTTCTATTAAACATTCCTTACATAGTGTTTAAAGGGCTGTGGTAGCCCAGTGGTCAAGGTATTGGATCAAGGCAGGCATGTCATGAGTTCAAGCCTAGTACCACTAAAGACCAGCCGTGGAGGGGCGCGATGCACGTTAAATCTATCGAGAGCTCAAACATCCTTCCATTGGTGTGGTGTGGTAGTTAGAAAAGGGAGGTGTCAGCTCAGGTGTCGTCCTCGTCACTTGACCATGGTTCAAAATTACGAGGTCCGTCACCAAAAGCCCTCGTGTAACTGAAGAGTGCGACGTTAATGTTCAGTCACTCACTCACTACAAAGTGTTTAAATAGTACAGAGAAAATAAGATATCCAGCTACATGTAGTATGCAACAATAAATTGTTCTCCAAAATAAATATAAATCCTTTTTTTAGAAAGGGGGTGAAATACTAAATATAACTGTTGATAATATCCGTTAAAATCTTGAAATGAAGTGAAAGTAATCTTTGGCTATTGTTTTGCGTATTCGAAATTTTGTAAACAATATTTTACAAATATTTTGCTGGAGTCGATCATGTAAAATATGGTTTTAAATTTTGACATATCTTCACCAAATTTCTTATTCGAGTGAACGAAATTAAACGGTATTCTTTTTGTCGTGATTTTTCTATCTTTTCATTTGTTTTAAAGGTTTGACGCAGTTTTATATATTACTGTCATGGTAGAGATTCTCTACATTTTTTGTGTATACTTTATGTAAATTTGTTGATAAATGTCTAGTTAGATTCTGGAGTTTTCAATTATTATTCCAATAGTATGTCATACTCAAAACGACGCTTTCATTGGTTTCGACGCCTGTTTTGGTTAACATTGAACTGCATCACATAATATTAAAATATTAGATATCAACTGAAATATATACGTTATTATGCGGTAGCTATTCAATTATATTATATTTGATGTAAAGTCATTGTAATTATTAACCGATATATATAAGTATCGAACCATAAATATCTTTTTTGTGTTGTAATTGCACTTCTTTTAATATGTATTTATAAATTATACAAATGTTAAGTTAACATTTTTTAAATACTTTTAGTTTCTTGTAAAGGCTATATCTTATTAAAATTTAATTTAAATTTTGGAGAAAATTGGATGCTAAATAAGTTTTCATATTAAAATATTTTCTTGCACTTAGAAAAAAATTTATAATATTAAAAATGAAGATTTATTTTGAGTTTTTGTGAGGGAGGGCGGTAAGACCGTTGGCGGCGGTTACTTTTTTTTTTTTGCCAAATTAAACACTAACATGAAATAAGGTAGTAATCTCATTTCTAGATTCAATTTTTAAATTATTATTTCATCAAGGAGGCATGAAATTTTTAACTGCTTCCAATATTGAAAAAAGAAAGATTCGTTTTTATATATATTCAAGTGGCAATTTTTTATTTCATTTTTACTGCCCCCAAAACAGAAAAGTACCATTTCTTGTCTGGTTTAAAAGTACTTAAATGAGAATAAATTTTTAAGTAATAAAATGTAAGAACTTGTTATTATTAAACTCATTACTCTAATTTTGAAATTTTTAATGGTTTGCTTTTTAAATAAAGCTTCTTAATTTGTTATAATTATTACTGAAAAGGTTTATAGTAAAATTATTTATATCTTTGTATTTTGAAAGGAAAATATGAAATCACACATATAATGGTTTTTTCAGGACCATGGTTACAGAAAAAGGGTTTAGTTCAATATTTGACTACAGTTCTGCTTTTGAGTATGGCCCTCTGGATATCAATATGAAATCCTATAAGAAAAATGATTACAAATCAGTTTTTTCATATCATGCAATTTCCATACCATTTGAAGAAGAATTAGGTAAATATTTGTTTTATTTTAAAATTTCAGAAACTATCTCTTTCCTTTAAAAACTTCAAAATGCTTTAAAAGAAGTTATGCAAAAATCTTATATTTAAATTTTTAAAAAAATATTTTTCCTTATTGCTTTTTTTAAACATTAAAGAATAATTAATAAATTTATAAATCAAAAGACAAATAGTTTGTTTCTTTTTTTAGCTGTTTGTGTACTTTCATGTATTCATGGGTAGGCATATTATAATCTGAGATTTGTTGTTATAGATCAGGGGTGTCCAACGCACGGCCCGCCAGTACGTAAATTGCAGCCCGCCGACTCTTTTTAAAAAATTTTTAAGTATCGGGGTTTTAGAGTTTTTTCATTTTGAAATTTATTTGAGGGGAAATTTATATATATATACATAAATCTACAATGCATTTGCCTGTTACCTGTTCTTGTTTCAAAATAAATCCTTTTTGATAATAGAAATGTCATTTAGATTAAAATAGGCTTATATTTTATCAAACAGTTACATTTGATTTTACTATAGTAAATAACTTTTTTAATAAATTTCGAATTGCATTATGCATATCCTTTACTATTTAAGGTACTTGATTGTCTGTGTGTGCAACTTTCGTTTTTCCTCCACCTTTTCTGTTTGGAGTGCCCCAAAAGCAACAGGTAGTCAGAGATGTTTTTTAAAGTTTAAAAAAAATATTCATGATGGTTAAGATAAAGGACAATGTATATACTTAATTGTTTGCGAATAACAGCACTATCAAATTTCAGCAATGAGTAACGAAAGATCAATTCAAAAGGAGCACCGTAATTTTCAAGAAAATAGCAACTGTAATATTTTAAACATTATTTGATCATTGCATTATTATATTATATAAACATTGTATTATTTATGTCTGTATACATGAAAAATAATGAAAATAATAATAATTCATTCTGTTTTAAATTTTCACTGAATAAATTTTTTTTTTTGTTTCCAAATCTGATATAAAGGTACATATTTTTATACGTGGCCCGCAAGATCATAATGTTTTTCCGAAGTGGCCCACAAGGTCATTTGGGTTGAACACCCCTATTATAGATAATTAAATGTTTGGAAAAAAAGTCGTAAATATAGATTTTGATTTGCTTTGTATTACAATTAAGTCTTTATTTCCTGAGTAAAATTCTTGCTGCCAATTTTACATTTGAAATGATCTGCATGGTAAACAATGAGAAATTCGTTAGTTATAGTAATAGAATGTTCATGATATTCCCTGTTGCTAATGCTATATGATCTGCAGTGCCAGATCGAGGCCTATAAAATTCATCATAACTAGGGGCTAGTGTTTTACTCCTGTCATTGGCTGTAGCTTCGAGCACCATGTAGGTGGTAGTACAATTTAGTTCAATTCCACTCCAATTTTGAAGGAGACCACCATGGGGAATCCAAGGGGCTTTCCTTTTCTCTTGCCCTTCCACCAACCACATGAGAGGACTTACCGCTTGATGAATATTTAGAGTGCTCTCTCATCCTGCACAGGCACTATATACTTAGAAATATGCATGCCTTCCCAGGGATTTGAACCCAGGCCCTACAGGACCAGTCAGTGTCATTAATCAGTATACCTGATGGGCTGCTTAGTATTCTCTAGTTAAGTTATCAAGAGAACCTTTTTTTAATACTAAAGAATACTGTTGAAAACTTTTGTTTTGATACACTGAACAGATGCTTGAATGAAACACTAGCACATTGCATATTTTGTACCTTATTTTATTTTATTGATTTTTTACTTTGCATTTTGTTTTTTTACTGTAAAAAACATCATGCAGATGATTAAAACAATATAAATGTAATATAGATTTTATAGTTTTAATCGTTCATGTGCATTACCATTTTATGAATATTGTTTCTTTCTTTGTTTCTGATGTCACAAGATCAGGCTTTATTGAAGTATGTTATGTTAAAAACTCTCAAGCCATTTTTCTTCAGTGGTACTTGAGTATTTTCTTTTTAAAATAATTTATATGCTATTGTGATATATGTGAGTGAGATTTGATTTGAGTATTGTTTCATTATACAGCTACAAAACTAACTGTGTGTCCAATGTGTCTTTCATCCTTTGTTTGATAATAAAAACAATGCTTGCTTTATTCTCTCTGATGTACACTTCTCAAAAAACTTAGAGGAGCAAACAAAAAAGTAAAGAAACCATTGTGCGATCAAAGCTGAAAACAAGAAAAAGAAGCAAAAAACAATTGTATGGGAACTTTCATTCTTTTGAGTGGTATAAAGAATATGAAGTGATGCTTCAGGGCAACAATTTGGTTACATGTAAATGACAAAAAACTGATTGTTAGGAAATGATACAGGATGTTTAATATGGTGTGTAGTCCCCCGAACTGATAAGACTCTTGCCCACCTATTTAGCATGCATGCAATGTGGCTATCAATAAGACTTTGGGGAATACTGTTCCACTTTTGATGGAAAATGATTTTCAAGTCTAGAACAGTAACAGGAGATCTTGGAGTTGAAAAAATGTGTCATCCGAGTGTATTCCAAACATACTTGATCAGATTAAGACCCATAGAGCAGTGATGGCGAACCTGTGACCCGTGGGTCAGACACTGACCCATGCAAGCTTTTTAACTGACCCACGATTGCTAGGCAACCACTTGTTTGCTTACGAGGGTTTATAACTATTTTCTAATTTGTGTGGACTATTTATATTCTATTTGAATTTTTCAAGCCCATTGACACAAAAGCAATTTAAATGCTGTCTATAACCTTCAGTTTGATCATTACAGTTCCAAACACTGGCGTAGCTAGTCCTAAGTGGACCCCATATCCAAATTCTTTGGAGGCCCTTTTCGGTGGGCTCTCAATATTTTATGATCTCTTACATATTTTGGGGCCCCGTATCATCGATACGGCAGTAGCTACACCCCTGGTTCCAAAGCTATGCAAATGACAACAAATGTATATGAAAGTATGCATTATTTGAAATAAAGCAAAAGTGTTTGCTAAATATCAAATAAAGTGTATAATTTTGCTCACATTTTGTTTGTGGAAAAACAATCAGAAACCAAAGCTAAAAACCATATTTAAAGCACTTTCTTCAGATAAAATGCACTTTAATTAGTTATGTTTGTAGAAAGAGACTTCCATAGCGCCCTTTCTTACCCGTTATAAGCCAATTGAATTTAAAGATGTTTAGTTTTAAAAATACTCTGTTAAAATTTTTTAAACTTAACTCTGGTGCAAATGGGCATTAGTGACCCAGGAAGTAGTACTAAAAAAAATATGAACAAAATTTGACCCACATCTCAAAAAGGTTCGCCATCCCTGCCATAGAGCATTCTGGCCACTACATATGCTGTATTGTTTCAGCTTCAAAAAGTTTTCCACAAGACAGCTGCATGGTGTCTGGATTTATCATGCCTTAAAAGAAAGGAATCGCCAATGTCTGTCATGTAAGGTATGACAAGGGGTCTCAGGATCTTGTCTGCATATCTTTCAGCCATCATATTGCCATTTCGAATGATATGCTGGTCAATACATCCTTTTTATACTGATTCCAGCCCGTACCATCAAACCATCTCGTCTGTCATGTGATCTTTCCTGGACTAATATAAGGTTATTTCAAGCGCCCCTTTCTCGCACCAAAACACGTCTGGTGTCATACTCTTAACTAAATTGAACTAATATCTGAACAGTTTTTGGCTCCAATCATTTTGCATTCAATCTTGATGTTCAGCAGCCTTCCTTCTTTGGGCCGCTAAGTATCTGCTGTTAATAAAATACACACCTTTGGCTTACATGCATACAAACAACCCACAGGAAGCCTATTTCAGATTGTTTGTTTTGAGAACTTTTCTCGAGTTGCTAAAAGAAACTGTCTTTGAATCTGCATTGTATTGACTTTTCTGTCATGACAAACTGTTAACAGAATGTTATCAATCAAAATTTGCTGTAGTTCATATGGAAAACCTTGTCCTGACCAACATCAAATGTACACTGTTTCTTTGAATCGATTTCACAGTCTTACAATGACACTTTTTTGCTATTCCAACAGTGTTCACTACAATTCTTTATGCTTGCCTGGATTCCAGTCTCCCGATAATACACCAAGCCATTGAATCAAATAGATCACATTATTGTAACATTTTCCAGTCACCTTTTTCTCAAAACTAATGCCGAATGGTTGAGTTTCACCACTGAGACATCCAAAAATAACAGCTTCTTGGAAACCAAGATTCTTTTCCCTGATTTTTAATGTCATGAACATTGATTTGCACATGAAATTTTTCTTCTGTTTTCTGCTACACTTAAGAATATAGATATTTTGTTTTGCGTTGGTTGTCAGAAGAAATATCTGTGTAATTTCATTGAATCTATTTACTTCCCTAATTTTTTTTGAGTAATGTGTATTGTGTGAAAGCATAGCAGTTCAACATATAGCTGCATATGCAAGGGTAGTATAAATGATTCATTTATTTTGAAAAGGCTATAGTTTCAAAAGTATTACACAAACACTCATGAGAGCTATATGAAAGAACCACAAACTCACCAAGTTTGTATTATTTTTCCACCCCCTCACCCTTTCATTGACACATCCTAGTTTTTGACTATCTAAATGATGAACTTCTACATCACTGAATTACGCGTGTTAGTGAAAATGACCAAGCTTTGCTCACCTGGCCTTCCACATCCCCTAATTTAACACCCTGCGACTTCTTCCTATAGGGGTACAAGAACTTTTTTTACATACTCCCACTACTGGTAGTAGTTGAGCTCAAAGAATTCATCAGTGCTGCAGTGCAGACAATTGACAGAACTATGCTACAAAATGTATGGAATGAGCTAGATTACCATCTGGATGTATGCCACTTTACCCAAGTGACACATGTTGAACATTTGTAGCAGGTGTATAAACTTGGGTAGCTTGTGGTTCTTTTCATATAACTTTCACATGTGTACCCATAATACTTTTGAAAATATAGCCTTTTCAAAGTGAATGAATCTTTTATACTAACCTTGTATTTATTTCATATAAAAATCTCTTTTTAACACTAAGATTCAATTTTTTTAATTTGATGAGTATATTTATGTTGCTGAATGTTAAATATAAAGCTATTAACTAGGCAAATAGGAAATGGTACTTATGTGTTAATCCGATGCTTCTGGCATTCTTTGGTAAATTTCGACGAATTTTATTTTTGTGTGTCATAACTTGTAAATCCTTGGTGATAAATTGTGGGGATTAGTACATAAGTTCTCAAGATTCAATATGTTCTGCTTTTAAATAATAATGAAATTAACATGAAGGAATAGTGCAAGTGGATTTCTTTATGAATATCAGTTTTCAGTAATGTGGAAAGTTATCCTCATATTTGTGTAATTCTAAAGCAGATTTTAAGAAGTTGTATTTTATATAAAGTTAATGGTTTTAGATTGACTTGCAAATAAATAAATAAATAAATAAAAAATTGTTTGTAAAACAACAAACCAGGACTCATACATAGAGAATTTTTTCTTTCCTTTTTGCTGTAAAAATACAGTTCTTATACATAAATGTATGAATTTTTTATCACTTAAAATGCATGTGATGTATACATTAATATAATAATTGCTATTTAAACCTTTAGAAAGGAGTACAAAAGAGCCACCACTTTCTATTATTCTGAGAAAGTTTATTGTATTTTCCTTCTACTTGCTTGCTATACTATTATTTCCTATTTCATTTTGGATTTGCATTAAGGTAAGTAATTTTATTTTTCATCAATGATAAAAATGATTTCATGTTTTTTTTTCTCCATAAGGGCTATAAATTTGTTTCTTAATTTATTCATTAGAGAGTTCATTCGTTAGAGCGTATTGTATTGCTGAGACTTGGAAAGCTTCAGCCTGTGAGAGGACCTGGTAAGACTATCATTATTTACTTAAATATTTATTTTTTTACTTTCTTCTATTTATTATTGGAGCTAAAATTGAAAAATTATTAAAATTGTAAGTTTTGTGAATAGCATTATTCAGATCATATTATGGGTTAAATTTTTCACCTAAAACAATTGTGTAGATTAATAACTGCAGAGAGATAGCATTCAAATAAAACTGGGAATGCAAGTCATACATCCTTTTTTTTTTAAAAAAGAATGTTATCCATACATATATATTGCTTCAGTTGAATGTAGCAAAATAAACTTGCTTACACAGTTTTTATTCCATTAAATAAACATTCCACAAAAGAACTTTTTACAAAGTCATTTTGTTTAATTGATTATTTTTCGAATTTCTGAAATTTCTCAAATCTGATATTAATACAGTTGCACCTCCATATTACAAACCTCTATATCGTGAATTTTTCTATATCACAAACTTTTTCTTGGAACCTAGAACATTTCACAATTTTCTTCGTAAGATAACAATAGCGAAGTGCATTTTCTTTAAACAAACTTTTTTTCTTGTGATTCAATTTTTTTAAATATCTCACGACATTTTTCAAATTATTCTCTCTTTTTACACATTTTATGGTGGAAACTTAAAATGTATATACAGACATTTTTACACTTTTTTTTAAATATCTTGAGCTGGTTTTATTAGGTGCCTAACTTGCCGAGAGCAATAGAATTCTGGGCATTTCATTCAAGAATTGCAACCTTTAACCCCCATTGTTCAGTTCACTAAAGACGTCTTTGATATCCCCTTTCACCCTCAGTGGAGTTGTCTTGTAACCCAGTGTCTTTGAATTAGTCTCTGTTCATTTGTAGTGTTGATCAGACCTACTGGTAACTTCAATTCTTGTATCTCGAAAATGTCAAAATGTAAGTGCTTGAGCATCAAAGAAAAAAATTTAATTCTTCAGGAAGTGGATAAAGGCATCAAGAAAAAGGACATTGCTTTAAAATAGAGTATTCCTCCAAACAGCTTATCAACTATTATGAAAAATCGAGATAAGTTTAAATTGTGATTCATTGAATTCTTGTTGAAAGCGTTTTAGAACATGTATCTATGAAGATGTCAATGAGATAGTTTTGAAGTGGATACACACAATGCGAGATAAAAAATTTTCCAATCTCTGAACTTTTCATAATAGAGAAAGCTCTTCAATCCGAGAAGGCATTCTGATGCGACCAATTTCTAGGTAGCAATGAATTGCTAGAAAAATTTAAGAAAAGACACAGACAAATATGCTTGAAGGGATTTTTGGTGTATTGCAAAGATGTGAGACATATTTTAAAACAAAGGATTTTTTCAAACAAAAACACTCAAACAAAATTTACAGATTTTATGAATAATTAAATTTAAGGACACATGTTGTAATATATGTTTAGAATTTCTAATTTTAAAATAATGTATGTTTAAAATTACTTGTATGCTTTAAATTAGAAAATGTTGTTAAAATTCTTTAATTTTAATGTAAGATTATTTTCTTATTGTTTAAAATAAAGTATATTACTTGACATTCTTTTTTCTTGTTTTCCTTGGGTTTTTTTATGGGTAAGATATGTAAAATAAATGGGTATTAATTTACAAAAATTTGTGATTAATTACTTTTTAATATATAATGTTTATGAATTTAAAATTTGTTTTATGTGGTTTATATATAAAGTCAATTGAAAGATGAATCTCTTTACAAAGAATTTTCCATATAACAATATCTTTTTTGGGATATAGCGACATCGTTAAATAAAGGTCCTACTGTATTCAATCTGTGCAAACTACAATTTTAGAAATATTTCTTTGTGTCCTGTATATATCTTGATAATATATTAAACAGCATAATTTTGATAACTATTGCATATGTGTGATCATATATAAATGTATTATTTATAGAATTATATATCTTTCATCATAAAGGAGGAACAAATGAACTTGATAGTTTGAAATAGACTGAAAATAAAATAAGTGCTTTGTCAAAGAAAATATAAAGAAATTACTATTATATATTACTATTATAGAAATTATATATTACTATTATA
>BMAV01012925.1:64436-106155 GCA_019973955.1 Trichonephila inaurata madagascariensis
TATATATATATATATATATATATATATATATATATATATATATATATATATAACTACAAAGCATTACACCTAAATCACATTTTTTTTTTTGCACCTAAATGTAATTGCATTTTAACATTATTGCTTTTATGAAACTTGATATTTTTGTTAAGCATAAAGTTTTTCTTATTGCAATATTTTCCCTTTCTATTGAATTTTAGAGAATAAATCTGAAAAAGAAGTTCCGGAAGAATTGGCCTCAACTGATACAGATATAAACAATCAATCTGATGATTGTGTGAATGCAATAAAAAAATTGGCTGATCTGGCTAGGAAGGAAGGATATTTAAAGGATCTAAATGCCAGTTTCAGATTTGATATAGTGGGACGATCCACTAGAAGACTTCTGATGTCTTTTAAAAAAGGTAAGTTTAAAATTATACTTGTAAGCCGTTCATCAATGTTAGTAACTTAATATATGTTTTTTTTTAATGTAATTTTAAAATGATACTAATTTGTTGAATTGTTTGATTCATTTAAATTACATGATAATATGGATTTTGTTCCAAATTTTAAGATATAAAGAAAATTACCAATGAGTATATTGCTTCATAGTTTGGAAATCTTGAATTCGTTTATTTTTTTTTAATAACTTTTCTAAAAAGTTCAAATATTGAAATGTGTGTAAATGTCTCTTTAGAAAGTATTATTAATGTGTGATATTTTTAGTGTACTTTTAAACAAATTAATTATATCCATTTATACTAAATTATTTTGATAAGAAAGGGTGTATATACATATACACGCTTCTAAACAATGTACATTATTTAGGTGTAGAAATTAGGCTCATTAAATTTTTTTTTATTATTTTAAATTTTGAAATTTATACTAAATGCTTGTCTCAATAATCATGCTTACAACTTTAAAAAGTTTAAATAAAATTTATTTGTCTTTAATGCCACTAAAATACTATGCTTTGTGAGTTTTGTTTTGTAAACAAGTTTTATATAGGCATTATATATAATATAACAGTTTGCATTAAATGCTGTTTAAGAACTATTTAAATTTTCATTTATATGCTCAGTTGATTAGCTAAATTGTATGGGAAATTTTCTTAGGAAGTATTACAGTGTATGAAAATGTTCTAAGTTCAGTACCGTCTGATGTACAACTCATGTTGACTGAAGATAATTTAAAACACTTCTTAAATGGAGAAATGTCACCTCTGGAAGCTTACATGGATGGAAAAGTTATGGTAACTGGTGATTGGAGCCTCTTGAGATCACTTGCAAAGATTTTTGATTTGTGCAAGTCAAAGTGTCTGAATGCTTGATGATTTTTTTCCTGTATAATTTAAGGGGACACATTACCCTAAAAATGACCAAAATATGGATTTTTTAAAAAAATTCTTCATTTTAAATGTGACTTTTTTAAATATGTGCATCAAATATCGTAGCTAACTACATTATTTAGCTAGTTATTTAACTTTTCTACAGTTTATTGAAGTGAAAATTGAAACTGGAACATGTGACATTTGCACTTTCTACAGACTCTATATTATTTTATTTACTTACTTTTCTTGACCTTTTTCTATTCATTATGATTATGTACTCAAAATAAGGCTCTTTTTGTAATGAATGTTAAGATTTGAAACTTTTTCTGTTTGTTTTGTATAATACATTTAATAATTCTGTGCATGGAATAAGGATCTAGATGTGTTGTTTTCAAGTCATTCATTTATAAAAATATTTTTTAAAAAAGTTATTAAAATTTGTAGAAGTAGTAAAAATTTAATAATATTGAAGTATTATTTAAAATGTTTGCTTAAAAATGGTATTTTTCTTCTGAAATATATATTTCATGTATGTTCAAATTGTGTACATGGAAAGATTTTCATATAAATATAAAAAAAAATTTGGTACAAGGTATTATGTCCCCTTAACACTGAAATTCATCTCATTAATGAGTTTATTTTTTTACTGTCAATGTATATGTATTATATTGAATATGCACAAGTAGAATTTTCGTAGAGTTAGTATCACCTCTGTAAATGATACAGAATGCTTAGGAGTTGTTATTATGTTTTCTGTTATATATGTAATTATTATTTTCTAGTCATTTAAGTGAGTGTTTACTTATGCATTTTAAAAGCCTCTTTTTTAATTTTGATCTAAAAAAATTTTAAGTACTCATTTTAATAATTTAAAAACATATTTCTTATTTAATGTGAGGCTTAGTTATTTTATGAATACTGTATATATGAATAAAAAATATAACTATCAGTAATATTATTGCCATCATTTAAATATTAATATCAAGTGTAAGTAGCAGTTTTACATATGTAACCTTTCTTTTCTGTATTAAAGGTTAATATTCAACACATAAATGAACTACTAACATTTTTAGTAATTTTTTTCAAATTGACATAATAAGTTTATCTTTCAAAACAATTCTGTGCATGAAAAATTATTTTTCTTAACAGAATTTCAACAATTAATTTTTATTTATTTTAATTTAAAAAACTTTTAAAGATTTACATTTATTTCATATTGATAAGCAAAAATGAAAAATTAATTGAATTAATTTTTTTATGTAGAAATGGATTAAAAGCAGTGATTATTTTGCAGGTTCATTTTTAAAATGTGTACATTTTTGATTTACTTGAAATGTTAGACAATAAGTGATAAATTGCTTGGAATATATATATTATTTTACTTTATTTATGTATGAAACATAGTGTGTTTCTCCTAAATGTTATTTATTGCTAGTCAAGATGCTTCCTGTCAATATATTAGTTTGAAATTGATAAAGTGAAACCTGTTTTAAATAAATTAAAAACTGTGTCCATTAATGTTCATAAATCACATTGCACTCTTTATTACCTTTAAAATACATGATGAAGAATGCACTTGATCCATCTCTTTTATGCAAAATGACCGAACAAAATATTGCTGTAATCTCTGCACAAATAATGTTGTACAATTGATTGTGATCATAATAAAAAAAAAAGGAAATTTCAATTAAACCAAGAACAATAAATGTATTAAAATATTCATTTTAGTGAACTGAGTATAATATAGGTTTTCATTTATATATAAAAATATTTTGAATATATGCATATTACATATGATATTGTTTTTATACATAATCTGTTTCTTAAGTATTCTTGGATTAAACCATGGGAGATTTTTAAGAAAATAATTAGAAATTTTAAAAAATATTTTATGTAATGGATTTATTTTAGAATTATATTTTGTTTCCTTAAAATTTTTAAGAATTAATGACAGATTTAGGATATAATTTTATTTATATATGGTTGTGTGTTTTCATGGTGTTATATTTTTGATGTTATTTATTGCTGGTCAAACTTTCCGTGGTTATATTAGTTTGAATGGGTGATGTATTTGATTTTAAGAACTGCACAAAGTGATTGTTATTTAGATAAGTCACATGCAGGTATTGGTCATTATGTGGCCTTTAAGCTCAGAACGTTCATGAATCACATTGTACTCTTCATTATCACCAAAAATAGATTTCTTTTTCTTTTTTTCTCTATCTTTTTCCTTTTACTAAAATGTTAAACCAAGATACAGTGAAGTCTCATCGGAAGTATTTTTATAAACTGCTTATTTGCAATCATAAAAAAACTTTAGAATTTTAATTTAAATGAATCATTTAATGTACTTAGATATTGATTTCCAGATTTTTTTTTTTTTTTTTAAATATAATTTTTTAGATTATTAACAGCTTAAAACAGTTTTTAAATAAAGCTCCTTAATGGATCAAGGGATAATTTTAATTTTACTTCTATTGTGTCCGTTTCTATAATTTTTTTTTATCTTGTTTTTCAACTTATATAAAAAAAACTTTTACTTTTTATAAAAACAATAGCTTTTGTATTTATATCAGTTCATTTCTTATATATATATATATGCCTTGAACATTTTTCCAGTGTATTTTATAGTAATATAATTGATATATTATATATAATCATTCAATGTTAAATGCATTTGAATATGATTAATCCTTTAAATTTGTTTCTGGTATACTGATTCCTGCATAATGTGCCATATATAAATTTATTTTCTGTTTTGATTGAACAAAATCTTGTTTATATTATTCAAATCACTACAAACTGAATATTATATGTTTAAGCACAATATTGTGAAATGTTAGTTTTTGATTCTCATTATTATAAATATATTGTACTTTCTATATTGGATTTTATATGTTTATTCTAGAAAAAGAAAGTGAACAATTTTATCTCAAAATTTTTTATTGTGACTGTTCTTAGTTCTAAATGACTGCATTGTATCATTAGAAATTTGTATGTGCTAAATGATTTTTGCTATTTATTGTATGAATAATAATTTTTATTATATATGGTCAAATTTTATTTTGGTAAATATAAAACAATAAAATATTCTCATTTTTATATCTTTTTCTATATGGGAAAAAAAAAAATCTTGAGGGTGTCTCCTCCTTTTCTTTATTTGCTGTAATCTTAGATTGTTAAATTGTTTTCCAGTTTCCTCTTATACCTACGTAAAATGAGAACTTTATGTATTGGTACAAATGGAAATGTAACCTCATTTCTGTATGAAGAGCATTTTTTTTAAAAAGTGCATTCTAACAACAGATTTAAATATTTTTGCTCATGAAATAAAATTTTTTTTTACAAAATGATCTTATTTGGTATTATTTAACAACTTTAAACATTTATTTAAAAAATGGAATTTTGAAACAATTATTAAAGCTGAACAGTTGTTTTATTATTTGTAATTTTTTTTTAAACGTCTGAAATGTAAGCAATTTTCTGTTAATTAGCATTGCTAATTTTGAATGTAATTCTGTATGAAGTCATTTAAAAATATTTTTCTTAAGAAATAATATATTAAAATTCTTATCAATATAAAAATGTCCATTCTGAATGCCATTCTAGAATCATGACAATTTTTAATCAAAATTAAAAATATTCCTTGTAATTTTTCTGGTGAGGCTTTACATTTATTCGTACCTTTATTGTAAATTATTTGACAAATGCATGTTCTATGCACATAATTATAATGCAAGAGGGGAAATCTGTATTTGAAAGGACTGAAATGATTAAAATCTTGATAATGAATTAAAAGTGAGAAAAGAAGCATGTGCTCAACACTCATGTTTATATATATATATACTTTTAATTTTATATCAGATTTTGCATAGCTTTCAATATTAAAGTATATTGTATTCTTAATAGCAAATGCCAAAAGTAATTGTAAAGAAATTTATGAACCTTTAACTGTGAAGGTATTTTGATTATTTGGGTACATAAATTGTAGCCTTTGTGCAAAAGACTAAGAGATGGACAGTAAGATGCACTAAAAAAAATTGCCCCATATAACACTCGGGTGTGATATTTTGGAGCTGTAATGTTGAGCTGGAGATAATCTCGGACATGACAGTTAAAAAATTAAGCAAGATGTTATAAGTACACACACAATATATTATGAACTTATAGCTCTCCTATATGAAATAATGAATTGTAAAATCCTTCTGATGTTTATAGTGGATGCATTGTTATCATTTATTTTCAAGTATCATTAACTTACTGTGGCTCCCTTTTTCATCATCTCAACTCTTGTGCATTTTAGTGTATTTTCAATTAAGCAAAATCATAAATGTGTGAACCAACACATTCAATGCGAACATTCAATTTCCCTGACAAATTCAATGCGAAAAAGAAAAGTACATAACAGTGGGCAAATAAAAAGTGCAAAAATAGATGGAAAATTATTGAATATAAGAAACAATTGTGTCAATGATATTTAGCATTTTAAACCACATTATATTATCACATTATTACAAAAATTATCTTACTGCTTAAGCCAAATCCAACAACCATATTATTAAATTCAAGTAAATGTATACTCTTTTTTTGTTTATCCCCAAACTAAAAATTTTATGAAAACGTCTTTGATGTGATTAATTATAACTTAAATGCTTTGTACTCTCTCGTATATATATATATATACATATAGTTAGTCACAATCTCTGTCTTGATTTAAAGAATTTGTGCTTACTATTGGATTTCTATGTTACTATATCTTATTACTGTTTCACTATTTATCTTTAATACTTACTCTGAGATTTGTAATAATAGTGATTAGCCATTTATTATCTGCACATTTTTTTTTCTTTATATATATTTACCCTGATTTTTCAAAATTAAATTTCATGAGATATATAAAATATAGTACATATCGTACTTGGATTTAAAGACATCTCCTGCTTGTAAATGTTAAAATTATGAAGATATAATTAAGGTTGTAATTAGATAATTTTTATATTGTTTAAGAAGGAATTTTAAATTAATCTTCATTGCTGTATTGAATTGAAAGAAAGATATTTTTTCACTGAAACTTAACTAATTTTTACTTATTTACGTTTATTTTGCATTTATTTTTTATAGCTGTGTAGATGATGTTAATTTTTTAATATCTGTATTAGAGGAAACCAACACAATGCAATTTGCAAACCATTATTCCAAAATTACTCTTATGTAATATCTTAGCAGTGAAATGTATGTCTGCATGAATAATACTAAAAGTATGCATTATTTTCATACAGGAATTCACCCACAAAATCAGGATATTTAAATTAAAAATGATATTCCAACTTGCTTATATCAGGTGGCTCCTTTGTATTAAAGTTCATTAGAAAGACCTTTGTGCCATGTTAGGCTTTAAGAATATATACAAACTAGTATAACAGTTTATCAATCTGAGACAAAGAATTTCAGATTTCCATTGAAAATGAATAAGACTACCTCACATACACAGGGTAGCTTAAACAAATTAAATTAGCTTGTCATTGCAGAGCTTTCACTATTTTCTTCACCCCAGTTCACCAAAAATAATATTTTAAAAATTTCTAATAAATAGTTTTCAATACACTAAATGCTCAAAAAATTTCGAAGAATGTTCATTGGAAAAGAGACATGATTAATGAGTGGGGGCCAGAGTTGTGAGTGTAGTTTTTTTTTTTCCCTTCTAGAAATCACATAGGGAAAAACACAAGTGGTCACAACAACTCGTGAACAAGAAAAGGGTTTAATCCATAATGATAACTTCTTGTTCTTGATAACCTAATTGAAAACAATCAGTAGTATGCTCGACCAATTTCTTGAGGATCAATATTACATTGTCAAAAGAACGAATTGTTCTTCGAATTTAAAGTTACTCCGAAACAAATATTTGTAGTCATTTAAAAGAATCATAGACATTCCTTTTTGTAGAATAAGTTAATTTTATGAATTTGTTTGTTTTACTTATCTTTTTTCAATTCCTACTATTAGCTCACTCTCTCTATATATATTTATCTTGTTCAAATTTTCAATCGTTAATAAAATACTTTCTATTTATCCAATCAAGTTCAAATACATTTTTTAAACCAGTAGTGGATGACACTTGATGTTAATACAGTTTTTTTCATCTCTGTTTTCATTTCCTACTATTAGTTCACTCTCCCCTATATTTATGTATTTACTTATGCATATATATCATTCAAATTTTTATTCGTAATAAAATACTTTCTATTCATCCATTCAAAGTAAGAGTTGACTTAATTTTTTTTAATATTATTTGTTGATTGACAAGCACGTGGCTGCCTAACACTTGAATGTAAGAAATAAATAAAGCTTTTTTTCAAGCCAAAGGTCAGATAAAACAAATAAAATTTCTTCATTGAATATCGAAATATGCATAACTGACTAATTTATTAATTACTTTTATTTAATCCGAAAGGATTTGAAAAATATTCTCACAACTGCGTATTGGTAAGTTTCCAAACGTGCACTCAATTTTTCAGTCTTGATTTCAACTATTGTTAAAATACCGTTTTTATTATTATTATTATTTATTTCCTGCAAAAAAAAAGATTATTTTTACCTATTAATCATTCTGAATTTGTCAACGTCACGTTAATCTTAAGGAAATTCTGCTTTCCCCAGCAAACTTAGTCTAAAATACCCATTTGAATGCAATAGAATGTATCCTTTAAAAAAAAAAAAATCTCGAGAATTGCATTTTTTTTCCGTCCGATTCCTGAAAATGTTTTTATGTTTATTTAAAAGATTGATCTGTGGATTTTCGCACATAGAATTCTAAATGAAATATTTTCAAATATATCGGAGGGAAAAATACCGTATTTACTCGAATCCAAGCCGCACTTGGAATTCTCAAAATGTGTATGTGAAAAAATGTTGTCATCGATTCTAAGCCGCACCGCTAACTCTCTATTCGTTTTTGAGAAAAAATAAAAAATTGTGTAAAAGGTCAATATCCAATACGTAAGAAATTAAAAAAAAAAAAAAAATTTTTTTAATGAGAAATAATAAGAAGTTAATAATTAAAAGTTATTTGGCCAGTATTATAAACTTTAAATACATACATGAACCTATAATTACTCTAATTGTCAATATCATTTCTCGAAAATGATTCGTCACAGCTAACTTCGGAATGGATGGCCAGTTTCCGACACAGAGTTGTCTTCCATACAATCCAATGCATTTGTTATGCAACATTTTTTTTAATGGATATATTATAGAGAGAAGAATGTAAAAGAATTATTAAAGACTGTTGATTACTTATAAGCAAAAATTAAATCCTTTTAATTGCGCCATCGACGTATATTTGTTTCATTCGTGTCAAATTTTCAGTGGCCGATACAGTGCTTCTGTTTTTTTCTGCAAATAAAATTGCCTCCCTTTTCATGCTTGCGTCATAGTGAACTCGTCTTGATGCTATTACCAATATCTTTGATGTTTAGGTGATTAAAAAAAAGCGTACACACAAAATAAATTTCCCTAAATATGAACAGACAACGATGTTTATGATAGACTGAATAGTAGAGAGAAGCTACAGAATGTATGGGATAAGTCATCGAGATGTAAGTGGCCAGAATGGACGGTTACACTTTTTTTTTTGAAAGGGGTGTGAACTCAATTCCCCCTATCCAACAAATGTTTTGATTTCGATTCTAAGCCGCACCCGATTTTCAGTGGCATTAACACTGGAATAATGGTGCGATTTAGATTCGAGAAAGTGCGGTATATAAATTTCACAGGAGTCTCTATATTATTTTTAATTCTTTAGGGGGCACATTGTATTCGAGTAGCCGCGGTAGTCTAATGGTCAAGGTATTGGATCGTGGCTGGCTTGTCTCTAGTTCGAGCCCCCCCCCCCGTACCTCTAAAGACCCTCCGTGTGGGAAGCGATGCACGTTAAATCTGTCGAGAGCTCAAACGTCCTCCCGTTGGTGTGGTGTGGTAGTTAGGAGAGGGGGGGGGTGCCCTCGTGTAGCTGAACAGTGTCACTTTAATATTCACTCACTCACGCATATTACATTCGAATCTAGTCTAAGATTTGAGTTGATTAGTAGAGGTTCACATTACATCCAAGAACTCAAAATGGTTGATATAAAACCCACACTTGAACAATACATTTAAATAAATAGTAGAATTAAAACCCTTTCACTAATTAGTTGAATGTTTTAAAATTAATTTTTCATCAGTAAAGATGTGCAAAAATATGCTTTTAACAATAAAAATTTAATTATCTAAATAAGGTAAGCTTTTTTTTTTTAAATTAGAAATTATTCTGTTTATGTTTTTATTATTCGTGCCAGTTTTTATATTATATGTACATTCTGACTTATGCTTTCTATTTTACATTTTTCGCTCCGAGATTTTAACTTGCATAAAAAAAAAAGAGTGCTAAACACACAAAGCAGTTAATCATAATTTACAAATTAGATCCAATGTTTTTTTATTGTAATACAAATATTTTTATGTTTTATTATTTAATTAGTTGATAAGACGATTTGAGCTTTTGATTATACTTAAAATATTTGTTTATTATTATTAGTCAAATTAAGAATAAAAATTCCGAGTCCAATTTCATTAGTCAAAACACTTGATTGCTTTTTGTGTGTTTTGATGCGGAATGTGAAGTTTAACCGCAAGTATGAGTCATGCGTCAATGTCGAAATTTTGAAGCATCGGGTAAATGACCCATGAATCATCATTTGTTGCACTTTTATTTCATGTAACATTCAAGGACTCCTTTATTCAACTATTTGATTTTTTTTTCACTATATATTTGTTATATAATTTCTAAAATTTTACATTTTGGTACCCCCCAAAAAATTTTTTCGGTTTATTTATTGACATTTTTTTTTTATTTTGCTTCAAATCATAACTGGAGTTCACAAACAGTAATTTCTTAATAAATTTATTTTTATTTTATATGATTAATTTTGTTCGTTTTGTTAGCAAAATATATATTTTTCCGAAAAATTGTTTTGAAATTCTTTCTATACTTCAAGTAATTTTTAACGGCACTATTATCAGAAATTAAAAAAAAAAAAAAAAAAATTAAAAAACATTTTTTGTTTTTGTTTTTGCATTTTTAATCATATGCATTCTTAGATTAATTTATGCACTGGAAAGTAAACATTTTACACATTGATAGGCTAATTGGAGTCATAATAATTAATATTGAAAGAAAAATCCAAATACGGTTTTTACTCGAATCTAAGCCGCACTATTTTTCCAGTATTAATGCTACTGAGAGTCGGGTGCGGCTTAGAATAGAAGACAAAACCTTTGTTGTATGGGGGAAATTGATTTTCCACCTCTTTTAAAAAGAAAAATGTAACCGTTCATTCTGGTCACTTGCATTGATGACTTATCCCATTTTGCAGTTTCTCTCCACTACTCAGTCTATCTTAAACATCGTTGTCTGAACGTATTTAGGAAGTATTTTTGTGTGTACGCTTTCTTTTAATCACTTAAACATCAAAGACATCGGTAATAGCATCAAGAGTTCACTATGATGCAAGTATAAAAAAAGAGACAATTTTATTTGCAGTAAAAAACGAAATCAGAGCAGCGGCCACTGAAAATTTGACACGGAGGAAACAAATATACGTCGATGGCGTAAACCAAATGCTATAATTTTTGCTTTCAAATGTTCAACAGTCTTTAATAATTCTTTTAAAAAATGTTACGTAACAAATGCAATGAATGGCACGGAAGACGACACCGTGTGGGAAAATAGCGATTCCGGCTCCCATTCCGAGGTCAGCTGTGAGAATGGAAGTGACGAATCATTTTCGAAACATGGTACTGATGGTTAGAGTAATTATAGGTTCATGTATGTATTTGAAAATTTTTAATACTATTCAAATAAATTAATTATATATATAGTAACTTATTATTTCTCATTAATTTTTCTTGTTTCTTAAATATTGGATATCGACGAGCTTTTTACACATTTTTTTTGTAAAACGTGTAGAGAATGGGGTGTGAATCGATGACAACATTTTTTCACAAAAATCTTTTGAGAACTTGGGGTGCGGCTAAAAATGGATGGCGGCTCAGATTCGAGTAAATACGGCACTTAGAAATTTTTTAATGATATGCATACTTTTAGGATAATTAAAATATTTATATTACTCGTATTAAATAGCCTTGTGATATAAGAAGATCATGATAATTAATAATCAATAACAGCAAAAGCAATAAATAACCTTGTTTTAACTTTTTTATTCCTACAACGCTGTTATTTGTTACAGTTCATCTCTTTCTCACAAAGCTGTGGGTCTGCGGTAGCCCAGTGGTCAAGGTATCGGATCACGGCAGGCATATCATGAGTTCGAGCCCAGTACCACTAAAGACCCGCCGTGTAGGGCAGCGATGCACGTTAAATATATCCAGAGCTACCACCCGTTGGTGTGGTTGTTAGGAGAGGGGGTGCTCGTCCACATCACTTGACCATGGTCAAAAATTATGTGGTCCGTCGCCAAAAGCTCTCGTGTAGCTGAACAGTGCGACGTTAATATTCACTCACTCACTCCCAAAATTGTTCCGTTTATTATGTTAACCATTTCAACACAGTGCCAAAATAATAATAATAATAAAAGAAAATCAAACTGAGGATTCAATTTGAGTTCGTATACTTAAGAAACACTAGTACGTATTTTATGTTTTTCACAAAAATTTTGAGGAATAACAAATAAACAAAAATAAATTTTTTTTTCAAGCAATGCAAAAATCTACATCTTATATCACAGAGCACCTAAATTAGTACTATAGTTGACAAAAAGACGTTTAAAGAGTTTTTTAGTAATTTTTCTAGATCGCAAGTACCACGGACTTGTGGAAAATGAGAAATAAGACGGCATAATGACATTTTAGAATAGGAAGGCTCATAATTCTTCACTCTAAACACAAGGTTACTAACAATTGAATTCAGAAGATAGCATTGACATCTTTGCCTTGAGCAAGCCTTGATACATGTAATTTAGGTTAATGTTGCTCTTAAGGTATCCAAACACGTTGAAAATGACCGAATTCGGTCAAGACAGATATTTTTGTTTTTTATTTTATTGAATAGAGCTATCTTTTGGCTGCACGAAACATACTTTGTTTTGTTTCTACGCTATCTAGAGACCAAGTTACAATCAATTTTATAAAGTTAGAAAAACAGGAAGTGAATCTTTGATCTACTAGAAGTAGACATTTAAATTGTTTGAAATCTATCATGGCGAATCTGATAACTCAAAATGTTATAAGTGCACTTCTATAAATCTTTTTGAACCTGATATTTATGTTATTTTCTAGAGAATGTACTAAAAAATTTATTATTGTACTAGTATTTTTTGAGTTATGGCTTGCTACTTAAATAATGGTCTCATAAAGAATGTAACATTTCTTATAATGTTTACTCAATCCACTCTAAAATTTTCAAATTTTAATAAAACATTACAATTTTAGTACATTTTCTGAATAAATGCATCTAATTTGTTTTACTTATACTTTTACTAATATATATTTACTGCTTTTTGCTCAAACTGCCTTGAAGTTTTTAAAAAATATTGCTAAAATTTCGCTTATAATTGTGATTTTTGAAAAATTTTTAGAGAATTTATTTCAAATATTGTTAGTTAAATAGTAGTTTTTGTTGGTATTGAGTCCTAAAAAAGCATTTATAATGTTTAAATATGTTATTTTGTCAAAAAGTACTCCGAACTTGTTCGGATACCTTAAAACATAACCCAAGATACGTAGTAGGATTCAAAAGTTCCCGGACTGAGTCTATAACTTCAAAAATGTTACCAGTTAAGTTGCTGAAACACATCCTCCTTCGAAATAAGACCTTTGAGCAACCACACACTTTTGCTATCGCTTGTAAAGCTCATCGAAACATTTCTGGAATCTATTTTTAGTCATGTCCTTTAATTCAGCCTTTTAACTTCATCTGCAGATTGAAATCGACGACCCTGCAAGTGACGTGCCAGTTCAGGAAATAGGCTGAAGTCTCAGGGGACGAGATCAGGGGAGTACGAAGGATGTGGCAAAACAGTTGTTTTCTTTTTCACCCCGTCGCGTTGTTTAAAGCATGTTCTTACGTACCACCGCAGAAAACTTTTCAATGTTTTCAGCATCGGTGCAGGAAGTCTGTGGATGTCCAGAGCATTTGTCATCTTTGACACTTTCCCTACCTTTTCTGAACGTCGATGCCACTCTAAATCTTGCGTTCGCAATAATTTATCACTGCCTTAAACATGCTTCAACATTTCGTAAGTCTCCGTGGCACTTTTTTTCCAAGCTAACACAAAATTTGATATTATTCTCTTCTCAACAAACCCAATTTCTTTCAATCGCCAGCTAATAAATGCATCCACGTACAAAATACGACGTTGTGGTAAGCTACCAATTACGTGATTTGCGACAAACTTTCTTAGAAAAGAGGAAGAATGCAGTGATACACAGAAATGTTATCGCAATCACTCTACTGTAAAATTTTTTCAAGTTACAGGCTCAGTCCGGGAACTTTTGAATCCTACCTCGTATAATAATGCAGTCAACTCTCTTGATACAGAATCAGTTTTTTCTAATGAAAAGAATATAACGAAATGTGTTTTACCATTTGAGATGATGAAGAAGCTTAACTAAAAACACATTTCCCGCTCTCAGAGAATCGATCATTCTTGACTTCCTGACATTCTTGACTTCAAAATATTTAATGAACATCAAACATTTAAGTTTGATGTTCATGAAATATTTTGGCACAGACGTAAATACATTTTAATGACTTACCAGCTTCATTTTCTTCGATTTACTAACAGCTAAATAACAGATTCAATGGAAAGATAAAGATCCTGTCAGGAAGTCAAGAATGATCGATTGATTCTCTGAGAGCGAGAAATGTGTTTTTCTTTGTTAAATTATTCAAGACGCAATAATCGATGCAGAAGCTAACGTTCCTTTCTATTCTTAATTAGGACACCAAAAATGCTCACGGGCTTTTCGAAGACTGAACTTTTTTTTTTGGAAAAAATTCTTATATCGGTGATATGACATTTTATTTTTAAAAATTCATTTTTGTGAAATGTGTTTCCAATGCGATTTCATGTACATTTTTTGTTTAATGTGTCTGACTTATTTTATTTTCAATGTTTAAATACATCGGGTACTAAAGCATATAGTGCAATTTTTTTTTTATCACTGCTCGAATATTGATTTAAGAGATCCAAGCTCTGTAAAATTTATTATTACGTACTCGAGGAAGCTTTGCAGTATAAAAAAGTAAAATAAATATCTCTAAATGTTTTTATTTATTTATTTTTTTTTTTTTCGCAAAGAAATATTCAAATTATTTATACTTTTAAAATTTTTCAGATCCCTTCTTTCCTTTTAAGAGCTAATTAGCAAAACAATTGTAGATGTAATATTTTCTAAATACTATTTAAACCAATTATTTGATAGTCTTAGTATGATAAACTCTATCACAGCTTACAAAAAGAAAACATGTGAGATGTATTCTAACATAAGAAAATGGTTGACTTTGGACGCTTGCCATAAGATGGCGGTATTACATTGATCGCAATATATTCGAGAAAGTAAAGAAGATAAAACGAATTCAGATTAAAAAAACTGAACTCTAAGTTAAATATGTTTCGCCAAAATTAAATTAATATGCCTAAATATTTTTATAAAACAGATTCTGCTATAATTCTTGTAGCAATTTTAAGTGTACCTGCTTTTCTAAAAGGACTACAAATGTTTCTGTCGTTTTTTTTAAATCAAAAATTGGGCATTTATTGTGTGAGAATGCCCAATAAATGCCCATAAAAAATTAAATTTATTCTCGCATTGCCTGCATCTCTATCTACATACATCTATCTTTGCCAATTTCTGGTAGCATACGCGTACTACGCCCAAAAAACATCTTTTGAGGGTATGCACGAATTTACCCAATTTTTCTAATCTCCCATGTGGTGTGAAGTGCTGTTGAAACAAGTCACGTGCCATTGATCGGAACAAGAGATAATCAAAAGGGACAATGTCTGGAGAATATGGCAGAAGGGTGATATTTCCCAAATGAGTGTTCCTAAGTAGGTTTTGACTGTTTCCGCTGTGTGGATGAGCATATGATCATGCAGGAAAATAATTTTGTCGTGTCTGGTGAAGTAGTGGGTGCATTTTGTTCTTGATTGCTCGACTCAGTCTTATTAATTGTGTTCGGTATAGAGCCCCATTAATGGTTTGGTTTGAGCAATTCATAATACACGACACTTAGTTGATTCCACCAAATACACAATATGAACTTCTTCATGAATATTCGGTTTGGCTATTGATGTTGAAGCATGGCCACGTGTGTTCACCACGAATTTATCATTTGGATTATCCTAGTTGATCTACTTTTTGTCACCAGTAGTTATACGACGCATGGAACCCTTTTATTTATGCTTGGCAAGCAGCGTTTCACAAGTGTAAAATCAGCATTCAAAGCTTTTCAGCTTCAGTTCAAATGTAACCTAATTTCTTTACTTTTGAATCATTCCCAACGATTTTAAACAATGTGAAATTACTTGTTTAGTCACTTCTATTATCAGTGCGAGTTCTTTTTGCGTTTGGAGCTAATATTCTTCCAACAATGCTTCCGGTCCCGTGTTTCGTTCACTTTCATCCTTCCACTTCGTTCTTTGTTTTTGACGTCAAGCTCATCGCTCTTAAACTTTTGAAACGACTTACGTTGTGGCGTAACGGAGTATATTAGGGTTACAAAGTCAGGTTTTGGGCCCCAAGCTGGACCTTACAAAGGATTACGTACTTGGCATTAGTCAGGCTGTAGGTCCCCTAGAATCCCACCCACCCTTCTACGATGCGGTGGTGTACTTTACGTCACTGGACTCACGACAACTTCTCTCACTCAAAGCAGACTCACCATATGGTTCTATAAGCAATCGAGATGCGTTCTAACTGCAGATTTCTTCAAATTAAAGAAGCAAATCAAAAGTTACCGCAAATGACGCTTATTCCGCTCAAAAATCGACATTTTCGCAAGAAAAAATTATGTGATGCTAATAAAAAATCGTTAATATTTTAAGGTTATGGTGTTGACAGATGTCCACCCTTAAGGTATGACGTTCTAAGTCTGACAATTTCTACCAAAATTTGCTGTTGGGGCCGTTTCTTGTCAAACGGTAGAAATTTTTTTTTGTACTCCTTTTATTTAACTTCATATTTATTTAAAACTGAATCTTGCTAAAGAGAGATATTTTAGTGCAATATAGAGTGTTTCCTTTAAAAATAAAGATGACGACGGAGCTGAAATAAGTACACACTTTTCAAAAGTGAAGGAATCAATGTTCCTTTCCTAAAGCTGTATAAGGAGGCTTGTGCAAGTATACAGAGTTAAAATAAACGGAACTTACCTATTATACCATCGACCAATCTCTCTAAGCCAAAACATATCGCCAAATGCTGTCATTGTTTTACACACATACCCAAAACAATTTCCCGAGTATGCTTCTTCCGTATTAGACCATCGACAAATAAGTTGGAAAAAATTTTTTCATTAATTAAATCATATTTTTTTTAAAAAAAAAAGAACACGTACACTTGAAATAAACAAAACATCCCGAAAGGCCAACACATCGTAATTGCATTGAATACAAATGAGTCTTCTTTCTGCTGACAATGTCACATAAATTCGAATTAACTTATTTGACCGTATTTTTGGAAATACTCTATTGCGTTCGCTTATGTAGATAAAAGGTTACAAGTTTAATCATTTTTTACAACAAAATAAGAGAAGAAGAGAATACGGAAAAATTTACAACTTAAATTTTTTTTATTATTTTCGAATATGCTCTAACAAAATCATTGCGTTTGAACATGCACTGGAACGGATTTCTTCTTCTAAAGACTACATGTCACGGCATTTGGCGAGGTTTTTCAATTTGACAAAATTAGTTGATGGTATTTTAAGGAAGTACCAAATAATTTTTTTTTCTAGTTTAGTAAGCGAGGTAAGATCTAAAAGTTCCCGGACTGAGTTTATAACGTGGAAAATTTTTGCAGTAGAGAGACTACAATAACATTACTGTTATGGCATTCTTCCCCTTTTCAAAAAAAAGTTTTTTCCAAATCAAATGGTTGGTGGCTAGCCAAGGCGACGTCTTTTGTAGGCGGATGCAATAAAACCGGCAATTGAAAGAAATGACGTTCGTTGAGCAGATAGTGAATATTAAATTTTGTGTTCATTTGGGAAAAAGTGCTACAGAGACTCAAAAATTTGAAACATGTGTAAAGCTCTGATACATTATCGCGAACGCAAGCTTTTGAGTGGCATCGACGTTTCAGAGAAGGCAGGGAAAGTGTCGAAGACGACAAACGCTCTGGACGTCTGCAGACTTCTCGCACCGCTGAAAACATCGAAAAGGTTCCTGCGGTTGTATGTTGTCCAGGTTTCAAACAGTAGCAGAATCAGTTGGGATATCCTCAGCCACATATCAACGGGTACAGATTAAAGATCTTCACATGCATAGGGTGTGTGAATATATCGTTCCCCGCATGTTAAATGAACACCAATCTGCAGATGAAGTTAAAAATACATCGTAGGCTGAATTAAAAGACATGGCTGAAAATGGATACCAGAAATGTTTCGATGATCTTTACAAGCCATGACAAAAGTGTTGTTACTCAAGGGTCTTATTTCGAAGAAGGATGTGTTTCAGCAGTTTGATTGGACGTATTTTTCAATTCCTACTATCAGCTCACACTCTCTACATATTTATTTATTTATCTTCGTGGAAGTTTCAATCGTTAATAAAATACATTTTTAAGCGCTCAATTGAGCTGAAATCTTATATGTATGATTATTTTGGATGACAATATAGTAATTTAATTATAATTAATAAAAGTTAATTGATTAAAACTAATTATTTAAAGAATTACAAATACACAGCCACACGTTGGCATCATTTTTGGCGACTTACGATCCTTTTGAGGACTTGTGTCAAAACTTGAAAAGTTTTTTTTTCTCACGTTTTAAAGCATTCAGTTGAACTGAAATTTTATAGACACGATTGTTTTGGATGACAGTACTATACTTTAATGATAATGAATAAAAATTAATTACCACTTAATGTTGTGATTCTGTCCTGTGTATATACGTATTTATATTAATTGTAACTATTTAATAAAAAGTAGCCAAAATAAAAATTTTCTTTGTTGATCTAAGTAGGAATTGACTTAATTTTTTTTTATATATTATTTGTTTACGTTATAGACTCAGTCTGGGAGCTTTTGAATCCTACTACGTATAATGATCTTTTGGACGCATTCAGGTGGAGATAGATCATATTATGCAATTGTTCTATTTTCTTAAAGCCACAACACAGGAAACATTGCCATAACTATTGTGAAAAAGCCCTCGTGTAGCTGAACAGTTCGACGTTAATATTCACTCACTCACTCTCTCATAACTATCCTGATGATTTAACGTGGAGTGCGTCAGCTTAGATTTCACACATTCTTTATCTTCTTAGACTATCCCTTGGAAACTCGCATATCTTATTATTTTCTGTGAATCTAAATAGTTTAACTCTTCTTTTCTTAAACTCAGTTAGGCTGAGGAATGTTTTAGTCCAATAAAACAGAAAAATTTCAATTTCTTATTTTCAACTGTGTTAAGTCTGATTTCTTACTAAACTTCTTATCAACAGCTATGCAAATTTAAAAATCAGTCTTTCCAAGAGTAATCATTCTCCAAAAGTTCAATCATGTCACGTTTCGTCGATAAGTGATATACAGTAAACGTTATATGACGAATTAAAAAAAAAACCTTTTCTTGATTTAAAGTCAAAGAATACTTAAAGTATTTACAGTCGCAAAAAAGACATTTTGGGATTCATTAAGACAGAATCGGCAAAAACATTATATAACACCCAGAAAATGCACGAGTTAACTCTCTCTCTCTCTTTCATTAATAGAAATTTCTCTAAGTAAAGCAAGTTTGCATTAATTATAATTAAAAATCAGTTATTTTATATTGAAAGTCGTTTAAAATACAAATGTCACAATATTCATAATCGGCTCGAAAATATGCAATATTTAAGAAAAAAGTTCACAATATTCAAGTACTGCATATTTTCCGATACGCTTTTAAACATTAATTGAAGTCGATTTTAACTATTGGTAGAATAAAAATCTCAATATTAATATTTAAATAGAGGAAATGATTTTTTCATTTAGGAAGTTTATAATTGTTTCATTGAATCTCTAAATATGATTAGGATGTCTTTATTGATGCGGGAATTTTATCATTCAAAAAGAGTTTTAATTACTATAATGCAAGAAAAACAATGCCCTTTATAATTAAGAGGATATTTATAGTGGTGGCGAAAATTGCGGACACTTTTTTAAATTGTTGTGTTTTTTTAAGTTTGTATGCTTATAGAACATTTTAAACTGCATAAAATGTTAAGTATTTTATATCATTTTAAAGAGAATTTAATACTAAATTCAATACAAAAAAGAAAATTTAAATATTTGCAACGCAAAAAGAGTTATGCTGCATTGGATCATACATTGGATAATGATGATAGCAGTGAGTTATCAGAGCTTAGTGAGGCTGCGTTTATTCTTTATTAGAGCTTCACATCGATGTTTCATTGAGCTGAAAATAATTTGAAACTCTTCCTTCGTTATCACACGATGCCAGGAAACAATTTATCCTCAATTAGTTCCTTTTTATTTCACAGGTACTCATTCGGACAAGAGTTTTCAAACAGTGCCACGAGTTTTCAATAGGATCGAGGTCAGGACTGCTTTCTGGCCAGGATAACAATGATGTTTAGTCAAAAAGCAATGACATCAAATAAAAGAGTAGATTGGACACATGTGTGACAAGAAAGTGGTATTTCCTAATTTAAAATTACATAATCGGTAATCTAATCACAAGAGAAAAAGTTCGTTAAATAGAAAATGCACTCCGCTATTCGGAGGTTATTTTGCAAAGAAAATAGTAAAATGCTTTTCTGGTATCAGGAGAAAGTTCGCAAAATAGAGGTTTGTTATATGGAGGTCCGCCTGTATATATGAGTGAGAGAGAATTAGTTATATTAACATCGCACAAAAAAGGACTATTGGCAAAGTGTTTCAACGTGCAACGGCCTCCTATACTCGGCGGGATTTTAGCGGCACCAGGACTCGAACCCGTGACACTCCAGCCACGAATTTTATGTTAATAACCACTAGGCTATCACGCACACCGCACTAACTCTCTCTGTTTCTTTCTAAACCAAACAAAAGTGTTTTGAAATAGAAGATTCAGTCAGTGATGTCCAGATACTAGCTCCCAAACAAGTATAAAAAGAATCAAACAAGTTCGCAATTGTAATAGAACACTTTGATCCGAGCTACATATATTATGACAACGAATAATATTTTTATGTGTATTATTTTGACAAATTTTTATGTGTATGAATTAATGCATGGATATTTGTTTTTTTCTTTTCAAATGATAATTTACTTTGTATGATGCATGTACAATCTTTACGAAATAAAGCCTTTAGGGACCAAACAGGAAAACTTATGATTAGGTAGTATTATTTTTGCTGATTTTTTAGAACTTGAACCATTCTACATTTCGTAGATGCAATGTATTCTTTCACACGAATTTTTGTTGCACGTATTCTTGGGGAACATATAAGTAGTGAAAAAACAGGATATATATATATATATATATATATATATATATTAGGTACAGTAAAATTTGTTTTTGTGTGATCCTTTTTTATGCGATTCTTTATAAAGTTCAACGACGTTGGTGTCACTGTAATGTTTTCTGTTAGTGTACATATATACACTTTAAGATTCTCTGTTCATTAGTTAAAAATAGTCTCTCGACAATTCAAAAAATCAATCTCAATCAGTTTGAAATAAATCATTTGAAATTGTATCTTCAAATGACTTGAACCAATTCATCACAAGAAGATGCGCGTTTTGGATTACAACCAGTAGAAGTGAATTATGTGTGTGCATTTAAAAACTTTTCCATATATAGAATGAGGAATGAAATGTTTCCAGTAATTTGATTATTTATTTTGTTCAGAAGCACTCTCTCATGCACTTCGTAAATAATTGACGTATTTTCTAATTATGATTATTTTTATGCGGTCCCTCTCCACCGCATAAAAATAAATTTCTGTAGTACTTCGAACTAAAATGTGTGTAAAATGTAAGTATGTATGAAATTTCCAAAATTTTTTAGTGCGGTTTTCTTTTATGCGGTCCCTATCTACCGCACAAAAACAGGTTTTACAGTATATTATTTTAAAAGCATCGAGTGATTTTTAAGTACTATTTTCTTCAACAACTCAATCTATATGTATATTTCCTCTTCTTATAAATAAAATATTACAGTTAAATTTGTCCATATAACAGTCTGATAAGATTTAAGGGTATATAGAATTAAATGATTACATTTCTGGAAATGCAACCTACATCATCTCAGTGGGCGATATATTAATGACGGTCACGTGATAAATGCAATCACGTGTTATACATTGAATTAAAAACAGAAACTAGAGTAGTACTTCTTGCCCTCTCTAATAAAATTTAGATCCAATTTCAAATTTGATATTTGGGTAAAAATATTCAAGCATTAAGATTCTTCCAGAATATTTTCAAAATTAATAATAATAAAAAAAACCTTTATATTATGCATGTACATTTAAATCAAGTGCATTTTGTTTGCCTATCTGCATTATTATTATTATTGATAAAAAGAAAGTTCGTGTAAAAAGCGATAGTTGGCAACAGAGAAGTTTATTAACAGATTGGTCAGAAGCATATGATTCCAGTTATTATGTGACTGTAAGCTCAGGGCCGATCCTAGTAGGTGTGCAACGCATGCGGCCGGTCCAAATTTGAAACGAACGTATATAGTTCTATCAATCAAGCACAATTTTTTTTATGAATTTCTCAAAATTATACTAATAATAAGTCAAAAAAATATGCTGAATTTTAAATAGTTTTGGAGAATCAAAGTGTTCCGATAGTACAGCATAGTTTAAGAAAAATAGAATGTCGGTCTATTATCCATTATGTTTACTCTTTTCACACATCCTTCGTTTTTACAGTATAATTCGAGGCAGAGAAAGAATAGAAAAGGTTTTCTTGCTTATCAGCGGTACTGTGGATTGTTGCTTATCAAAGTCGTCTCAGAAATGATTTTTGCGAAAGTTTCTTTACGAAAATATCTAATGTGGTTAATATTACCTAAGACACAGGAGTGTTTAAGTTCAATAAGTATTTGGATAAATTAAAAGTTTTCAATTGAATAACAGCCCTATAATAAAAACAAAGTTGAGGAAAGAAATTGTGTTTGTGTCTATTTGCATTTTAATTACTGCTTTACTTTCCTTTCAGGTATAGATGAGTTAATAACGCCAATATGTTAAGTATTAGTCAAAATAAGAAAAATCTCTAGAGTTTCAGCACATTAGGACTTTGCACGCGGACGGCCGACACTCTAGGATAGGTCCTGTATAAGCTTCAAAAATTAATTTAAATCGAAATGGTGTGACTGTAGTAAGGACAAAAAGAATGAGGCGGTTATGAAACAACGATTGAACAGAACTTTATTCAAAGTCGACAAACATTTAAAAGCTACTTTGTGCTACTAATCCAGAAGAAACAATTCTCTTATACATAGAAATAATCCGAAATCCAACTGAGCACCATAGCAAAAAAACAGAGCTACCGACTAGCCACTGCGTGAAACTAGCAAATGGAGAAGTAGTAATAATACATATTTACAACAAAAATTCAGTTATATTTACAGAAATTATATACAAAATTTGATCACGCAACATTTTGACTACATGCAAACTGGCAACTTCAAATGGTTAATTAGAATTTTTCTAACATTGAAACCTGTTGCAAATTTTTCGCCTAAAATTAGTTCTTAGATAAGCACTATAAAATACAGCAACGTAACATTTGACAAATACAATAGCTAAAAAAATGATACATCTTCACTAAAAAAAATTCACAATATGTATGCAAGAATCCACATTCGATTATCTAAAAATAACCAGCTTTTTTTCCCGCTTATTTTTAAACAAGTATTAAAAAAATTGTGGAAATAGAACACATCGTGTTATTGTACTTGAGCTTTGTGTAGCCTTTTCTTGTTAAAAGAAGGCGGAAATGTAACAATATATTGTTTTTAATCCAAAATTTTGATGAATTATTTCGATAATCAAACTTTAAATGGACTTAGACACATTGTAATTTTTTAATTAAATAATTTCCACTTCTTTTTAGTATTTAGAATTTGGCTATTATTATGTAATGAATACATATTTTGGTGGCCACAGTTAGTCGAAACATATCTTTCAGAGTTGTATGTTATAAAATATATATATTAAAGAGTAAGTTTAGCATATTTAGATTTTTGAAAAAGAGTTGCTTGAAAATAGTCCTGTTTATTTTTGTTACAATTATCTTGCATTCTTTATGCGTTCGTATAACTACATAAATTTTTAATAAATATTTTTATATTTTTTATATATCGAGAAGAAATTAATTAATATGTCATCTAGCACTATTGATTTTAATAATTTTGCATTTATTGAGAAAAATTAACTGTGCAAAACACAATGAAGAATATATTTCAAATGCATTATGATGTTATCAGCAAATTCGAATACATATGACTTTGAGATACATGAAAGAATACCAATTTCAATAGTAGATTTAATATAATCACTGCATGAAAATGACTCTTAAGAAGGTAATCATGAAATATGATAGACGTTCAAAGGTTCAAAATAATTTTCTATAAATTAATATAATATTTAGACAATATTTGCTCTGTTGAAGTTGCTGCATTTGCTGTATCCAATTTTCTAATAAAACTTTTATAACAATTATTGTGAAAAAAAGAACATTATACACTTTATCAATAATTACTCAATAAAATTCTTTATTTTTAAACGAATGATAAATGTGAAACTAATTGTTAAATGAAATATACGGTGCGCTTTTACGATTAACCACGTCATGTCGATTTTTAAATATATTTTTTTAATATTAGAAAACATCAAATGATTATTCCTAGCCTACACATAAAGACCATTGATGACGTACTACTATTATATCAACTTTGAGCAAAATAGAATCACAACTAAAAACTTGAACCAAGGAAAAAGTCTCTCAATTTGACTAACATTTTACTTGAGTAATTCAGATTTATAAGATGTGCCAGTATCTTTCTGTTTTTTCTATCGAGAAATATCGATATTTTTTCCAAATGTATAAAAATAGGGAATTCTAGGAAATTGTTCCATTAGTTGCTGTTTCTGATATAGGTGGAAATAAAATTTCGGTTTTGCAACTAATAAATTTCAGTGAAGTGAAATTCTTTTCTTTTCGTTTCAATTTCAATTTTTCGATCCTTTATGCCGTAAAAAATAGTGCATTTTTAAGATTAATTGAAAATATTTTTTGTTAGTAAAAATCTTTCAAATTCTACAATACAATAATAGCTTTAGCTTAAAAAAAAAGAGAAAATATTTCCGAAAAAAAATGTTAGATTTAAAGCAAAGACTATCCAATAAAACTCGATGTAATATTTCCAATTTCTCAAGAGAATCTCACTTGATAATAAAAAAATTATTTAAAATTTATAAAAAATTATAGTTATAAATAGTTCTCAAATTTATGTATTTTTTTCACACAGTGCTTAATGCAAAAATGTTTGGCTTTTCATTTTTTCCCCACGTAAAATCACTTCTTAAAAATCTTATAGCAATTACTTTTTGAATAGTTGTGCTTTGTTAATTTTTTTAAGAAATAAAATAATTTAATCGTGTTCTGATATTTTATAAATTTTGTTTCACTCATCGAGAAGAATTTTCCGGGTTTTAAATTTTAAATCAGATCTTCTTAATGCTTAATATATTGTAAAGCGTGCTTATTACTTAAAACAGCACACAAAAACAAAATAATAAGTAATTTCTTTAAATTTCTAACGCAAAATACTCGATTTTCAAGAGGACATTTTACATTTCAATTGTTTTATTTAATTTTTTTTTGTGAATGAACACATTTACCACTTGTTACTTTTAAAACAGCATGTCCTTGTGTTAAATTGACACAAGGGGACAATGACCTTTCCTGCTTTACGTTACAGAAAAATAGCAGAACACAAAAATAGCATCTTTCATTATGTCAAATTAGAATACAAAATGGCCTCGTCATTCCAGTCTCTACCACACACTTTTTCCTATACTTGAAACACATTTTCTACCCATAAAAAGTACGAATAAAAATATCTCGGAAACACAAATCTCGATCATTATTTTGATGGACGATTGTTTACTAATAATGGTCTAATTTTGCTCAAATCAATCACTAATAATCAGCTATTAGAAGAATTAGTAGAATGAATCCATGGACGCTAACAATATAGTGCAATTGTAAACAGGCATTTTACACTGAGAAACAAAACAGAAAATAATAAAGGAATTTGAGACAAATTTCATCAAATTCTAATAAATGAACACTGCATTTTTTTTCTGGCACCAAGATATTATTTCTAAAGGAACCGCAGACTTCAAGGTAGTTGGTTCCTATTCTTTTTTAAAACAATTAAATAAAAAGAAAAAGTTTGAAATTCAATGATGATATCTCGCTTCTGAAGTGTCTTTCATTTGGAGCTATGAAATTGAATTGTCCAGTCCTTTTTGAATGAGATTCCTTTCATTGACAGATGCCTGTTTGAGAAGTAATGTCTTCCTTGTATGTGTGGTCTGCAGCTGAAAAAAAGAGTAGCGAACTTATCTTCTTCTGTTGAATGGATTGCTGGGGCCATTCGTGGACTGATCGACTAGACCGTCAACCTCTCCGTCGATTTCTATTACTCCATCTATAAAGAAAATTATATAAAAAAAAATTAGCGGTATTCATTTCTTTAATAAAACGTCTAGTTTTTGCATATACAGAAAGTCATAAAAAGAAATTTGTTGAAGATTTTTTTTTATTTATTTACCCAACTCCCGCGCTTGGCTTCTTGACGATTTGACGCCGAGCCTTCCAGTACCGAATGATGACGTAGTCATTCGGGTATTCATTGAATCCAGTGCATTGGAGCAGGTGGTCGCCATAAATACTGCATTGTCCAAGAGCGGGCAGGTCTGGTCAGCAGCCAGGCCAAGCCAGTGGTGGTATACTCCCAAAACGTCCCGTCCGGTGGTTAGGCGAAAGCGGACAACGGCCTAGGGCTCTCTCCAGGTCCATCGGGATAAAACCTGCAGTAGCCAGGGTTTCTCATCACTGTCCAAGGTTCTTGGTTTTCGGGTCACGGCAGTACATTTGTCAATGTATGTGGATATAATGCTCTTTGCTCTTCTGAGTGTCAAGGGGATTTCCGGTTGACACGACTCGGCTCCCTGCTTGACTTTTTTGTCGGCTCTCTCATTGCCGGGCATCCCAACATGACTTGCGACTCACTGTAAGGCCTAAGTTCAGCCATATGAAATGAGCTCCAAGACTTCACCAACGTAATTGGTGGCGTTTTTTCCCACCGCCAATGAGTTCCCAAACAGCCGGCAGAACCATCCCGCACCGGCTTCATTTGTTTCTAGTAGGTATGAAACATCAGTATAGATATGAAGCCACACATTCGCGGCATAACGCAGGTGGACTAAACAACTATAAATTCTCCGAGTTAAAAACCAATTTGTTGAAGATGTACATACAGAGAGAATCACTAATTTTAAAAATGCGACTTTTCAGCATCAATACACTGCTGTAAGGGTTTTTTTTATTTTCCCGTCCGGGTTACCAGTTTGTTAGGAATGTTTGGTTTTGAACAATTTAGTCACAGAAAAATCATATAAAAATTACTAGAACACTTTTTATTCATTAGGCTTAAGTACTGTTAAAGCAAAAACACGTTGCAAGTAAACATCTGCCTACATTCGGAGTGTTGCCATTCTGGGAAAGCAAAAAAAGCTATAAGGAAATTTATTCCCGATTTACAAGTATTATTTTAAATATTAACAATAACACGTTTAAAAGTTAAAGAATACAATAATATTTACAATTATAAAAAACATTCAAAAAATACAGTTAGTTAACATAAAATACAAAAGAATAAATTACAAATGCCTAAATACAGAATTATGAAATTCCTCTTAAAAATTAACAATTATTTCTCAAAATATAATGTTCTGTACTTTTATTATATCTCTATTTATTTATTAAACTGACTCGGTTCGTGCAGCCGTAAGTTGAAAATGAAGTGAACTATTACTGTCCCAAAACACGTTACCCAGGGAAATCGTTAACTGTTTAGATAACCCGTCGAAACTGCTTGAACAACACCCATCTACTCGAAACTACCGTAAAATCTGGCGTATAACGCGCCCCTATACTTTCAAGCTAATTTTTTTTTTTTTAATTTTTAGGTATATTCGCCGTATAACGCGCACCCCCTTTTTTACGAAGAAATCTGAAATATTTGGATGCATTGCTTTTATGTTTTAGCCATTTATTCGAGGTATTATCCCAGACTTTTGAAAAAATAATACACTTCTAGAGCTGCAACTTGTAGTGACAGGAGTTCAACAACTTGTAGTTCACGGATAAAGGAAGGCAGATGAGCTTGGATATGTTAATACTTTTTCAAAGAGAACTTCGTTGGGAGTAGTGTATTTAGCTCTATTTATCAGAGAAATAATTTAGGTCAATATTTTTAAGTTTAGATTACTAGAGTCTTTTATCCTATTGTACCTGGCAATGAAAAAAAAATATCATATGATGAATTTAATGAGTTGCCTTAGAACTGTAGTACCAGCTAGGGAAATAAAAAGATAATAACGGAGTGAGCGGAATAAAGATGTTCAATATTTTCCCCTTCTGAAATGGATGTGAATTTATTTTTAATATATTTTAATCATCGTGCACTAATTAGCTCCGTAAACTCTTTTAGTTCATAAGGCAAGTCATTTCTTTAAAATAAACAGTGTTTCGATACATGTAGAAGTAAAAAAAAAATTTATGCTCATCTCTTTTGTTATTTTTAAAGCTATCGTTTTTATACCCGGCGTATAACGCGCACCCTTAAGTTTCGATCTTATTTTTTGTGTGTTCAAAGTGCACGTTATACGCTGGATTTTAAGGTATGTCCTTTTAACCTCTTTTAATATGAGGAATCAAAATAAAATCAGTGGGGGGGGGGGCAAAGTTTGGTTGGGTGGGTTGGGGGGCATCTTGTTCACGGCTTCAAAGTCTTTTCTATCTTTGAGTTTTTTGTGCCACTCAAAAGCCCACCTTCTGATAAGGGTTTTATTCTTATCATCCTGCTGGATCATATGGAATATCTCCGAACTAAAATGATTCTTTTTAAAAACCAAAGTATAAAGTTTAATGTCATAATGGCACTCGCGCGATGGTAAGTTGCTTTTTCTTTCTCTTCTTAAGCACTAAATAGACTTTCGCTTTGAGCTACATATTCTAGGCTAAGTGGTTTTCCTAGATCAGTGGTCCGCAACCTCCAGTACACGGATCAAATAGTACCGGGTCGCACAAGAAACATTAAAATTATTTTCATTTTATTTACTGTGGTGTATTTCTCTAGGGCTTTTGCGATTTTTTTAATGATCACTTTATATTTCATGTCAAATCCCTTCATATTCAGTTTTTGGTGTAACTATATTTTATTCTGAAGGCATGTTAAAGTACAATTAAATCAGAATTATTAAACCATAGCAATCTAAGATATAAATAATCAACGTGCCCCCCCTCCCCGCTCAGTGGGCCGCTGCAAAATTATCAAACGTTGACCGGTTGGGAAGCACTGTCCTAGATTACGTCACATTCCAGCTACCCATCTCACCCACAGAGATCATTCTTCAAAACATTCCTTTGGATAAAAAAAAAAATAAATAAAAAAATAGATTGAGATACTTTTTGGAAAAATCCTGCATATGAAGAAGTCAATGAGATTGATGCTAGATAGATTCGAATACTTTAAGAAAGTTGATGCCCTAATTTTAATATACAGTGAATGATTGAGTGATAATGTTTAAGACGCAAGAGCCCCTCAATCTCTCATTCGTTTGGTTTCGTTAAAATAACTGAAAAGAAAAGGTTTGAATTGAACAGAGTTGTGTGTCTTACCAGTCTGAGAATTCAAGTGTGATCCTACAGGCCGAATCCCTAACGTATTGTGAGTTTGCTCGTATTCTAGGACCTCTTGGTAGATTAGTTCTGTAGAGAAAAGAAAATGAATATTTTTTTTACAACACATTAAGAAAAAAATCTTACATATTCAATATTGCACACATGAACAATACATTCTAACTGAATTCTAAACAATAGCCCATTTTTTAGAATCTGGGAGAATATATCCATATCATTTCAAAATTGCATTATTTTAAAGTTCATTATTTTTAACAAGCCAGTTGGTAACAATCTTGGTTTGTCACCATCCTTTTGTACCTAAGGTTGCGGGTTCGACCTCGGCCCAAATCGGTGAATTTTCATGATGCAAAAAATCGACAGCGTCCATGTCGTATGATTATACGGCATGTAAAAGATCCCTTGAGTTCATGTTTGGTTTGGGTGATCTCGGCAAAATTAAATTCCTAGAACAAGTTCGCCTCATCAGAGCTCAGGTGCCTCCCTCTGGGGAGGAAACTGGGCATCAAAATTATTTGTGGCAATTGGAATCGCGTAAATGGTGTCACACTAAAATGTGATACCAGCTCCTGGGGGAATGCACTAGGTCTGCAATGGTAAAAATACCAATCCGTAGAACTATTGACCTATTTTTTTTTCATAACAACTTCTACGGCACAGACCAAAATTTTTAATTTATAACTCTTTCGTCAACACTATAATGACAAAGTTTGAATTCTTTATTTTTCTATATTGGTATTTGCTGAGATAAAATAAAAATTTCTTTTAATTTACACAGTTTTTTTTCCTTCAGAATTCTTATTTGTCTAATATTTAATTAAGGCAGAAGCCAATAAATCTAATAATTAAAAATCAGTGATATTATCCCTGGTAAAACTAAACCTACTCTTACAAACTCTTAGCGAAACTTTATAGCATTCACTCAAAAAAAAGTACGTTTATTACTTAATATATTCTTATTTTTTAGTCCTTCCATTTACAGAAACTTCTCTCCTGTGTTATGAATTATAAATTATAGGGAACACATGATAGAAAAATGCATTACAAGAAAACACAAAAAGCGTCTTTAAAAAGAACTATAAATCAGGACATTTCCCACCATTTAAAAAATTTCGGACATGAATGAGTGAGTATTTAATAATGTCGCACTACCTTACATAAAGGTTATACAAGACGCACCTCGTCATTTTGAACTATGATCAAGTAACGAGGACGACACCTGAGCTGGCACCCTTCTCCAAATTACCACATCACACCAACGGGAAGACTTTGAGTCTCGACAGATTTAATGAGAATCAGCCCCTATACACGGCAGATCTTCAGTGGCGCTAGGGCTTGAACTCATGACACGCCGGTCATGAGTTCGAGACCATAACTACTAGGCTATCGTGTCCCCAGAGCATATCGATAGTATACAAACAGTATCATCTTATAAATTTAAAGGGCTTTGAAAAATTTAGAAAGATCGGTTTTAGATTTTTATATAAGAAATAAAGAACATGCACAATATACGTATTTTAAAAAGTTCTGAACTACTAGTACCTTTCCACTGCTGTACTGTGTGCTCCCTTTCGTCTACCGAGTGGTCGTATGGAGCAGGAGCGGGCTGAAAAGGAACCAAAACGCACAAAAATTTGTTACTGGATAAGCATCTCTATAGTATTCACGAGACATGAAATCATTTTTCTTAGATCATTTAACTTAATTTAGTTAAAATTACACAAAGGCACGACACACACATTGCAATTGCGTAAAAGCCACGTGAGGTATAAGCGACAACACAACACAATATGCAATATATATAGAGTTTATTTCATTAGTTAAGCAGAACAAGTGTGTTTCAGTTTATACTATGCAATTTAAATTATGTTTATTTAAAGAATTATACTTTTAGTTTCGACAGGCAAGTACACTATCTGGTCAAAAGTGTCTGGACACTTAGTGGTATGTACTCGGAGACTCCTGGGGCGTATATTATGTTGCCTAGCCCAGTGCCAGTTTAACCATCGGGCTCTTGGGGTGGGCGCCCAGAGACTCAAGGCCCGGATAAGCTGGACTTAATCAGGTTTTCTGGTAATAAATTTCAATCCGCCAGTTACAAGGGGGCCTGTAGATCTTCTGTGCCCAGGGCCCGAAATAATCTTAAATCACCACTGGCTACCCTTTTTGTATTAAACACAGCTTGCACACGTTTGTGGGGACATTCCATCAGTTTTTGATAGGCGAGCCATAGAAATTGACTCCCAGGCGTCCATCACAGCCGAAGTGAGTGCCAGCAGAAAGATGGTAGATTTGACTGGCAACGTAATTTATTTACATTCTAATTCGTCCGAAAGTTGTTCTATGGGATTTAGATCGATGGTCTGAGCTCCTTTGACAAACTCATTGTCTCACAAATGCATACAAATATCATCTGGCGAATTACTATCAAAATTTTCATAGCTTTCGGCAGGCATGCCTTAAGACTCTTTGAGGCCCTGGGTCCAAAGAAATCCTAAGGTTTTGTGAGGCCTTGGGTCTCCATACAAAAGTAGGCCCATACATGAGATCTTTAAAAGTAGACAGTACATGCATTGTCAAATATTCGTTCAAACGGTAATTTGAAACAAATAAATGTGCACGACTCACAATCTCAAAAACCTAAGCTCTCAACCGATGGCTGCATTTTGACTAAATGAGTTGAATGATTGTTTATGGTATTAGGCCTAGGTATAAACATGGACAACGGTCATCACATAATAATACAGAGAGTTTTACCCCTTTTATTAGTTGATATGCAGTTTGAAATTCCCTGATTTTTGGAGAATATGTAAGGGAATACTATTTGGCTATTGAAATTACCCGGATCATGGTTTTATTAAGACAGAGCCAAGAACGAAACGAGCCTCTCCCCCCACACCGAGGGCGAGGCTCCAGGGCCAATCAGGGCGCGGGCTAGTTGGCCCACGCTGTGACTTTCAGTTTACGTATTAAACTACGTCACCTGCCAGATCCACTTAAAAAGGGTGTCTAGATAATTTGGTAAGATAGTGTACTTCAGGTAAAATGAAGTATCATTCAAACAAAATGCATAACATTACGCAATTTCTTAAGTCTGTTCAATTTTTGAAGTTTATAGGAAATTCAATATTAATTCATGTATAATCAGTGTTATATTTAATAATATATTTATATAAAAATATTTTTATTCAAACACAGGTTAATTGCGGGATATATAAACAAGGGGGACAATAAAATTGAACGACCCATTTTATTTTATGAATTTAGAGGAAAATTAATATGTCATATGATGATTATTATATAAATATTCCTAATGATTATTTACTCTTTATACCTAATAAAAATATTTATTTAAACTGCAATAAATTCTAATTTTCCTTTAGTCCTCACTCGTTCTAACACTAGAACATGCCTTTTGATAACAAGGACAATTTTTATCATTATAATTGTGTTATCTTACAATACCGTTCAGAATACCTCCAAAATAATGTTTATTAAGAAATTTGAAATCACATATAATTATGTTTTCTTTCAATTATGCTCAAAATCATTTAGAATTTTGCTGAGATAATGTTTATTGAGAAATTTTAAACTATATAATTGTGTTTTCATTCAATTATACGAAGCAATTCAGAATTTCGATGGGAAAATTAATATTTATTGAGAAATCATAAATCATTTTGTTATTTAAAGGAATATTAGATTCTTTCACGGTGATCGTTAATGGGCTTTTAATAAAATGACATTAAGAAAATTGTCAAACGAAGTTTCTGATGGAATTAAATTCAATAAAATGGTACCATTAAATTTAAATACTTTGAGAACTTATTTTACGAGCCCTCCTCATTGAATTTAGAGATTTTATTGAGCTTTATTCATTGGTAAGCCTTATTCCAATGCAAATTTTATTATATTTCAAAAATATTTTTATTTTGAATATAAATTCAATATTATGTATTACTATGAAAATTTATATAAAATTTAATATTTTCTTAAGATAAACGTTGAAATAATCAATTTCAATCAACACATTTTTGTTTTTCATTTTATTGAGTAGAAAAATCTTTTGGCTTCTCAGAAAATATTTTATTTTATTTCTACGTTGCCTAGAAGCCAAGTTGTATAGTAAGTTATATAAAATTACAGAAATGAGTATATAATGTATAAGAAGTGAACCTTTAAATGGTTCAAAATCTATCATTTTGTGTCTGATAATTCAAATATTATAAATGCATTTCTATAGAAGTTTTTGAGCCTGATATTTATATCATTTCCAAGGGAATGAACTAAAATAATGAAAAAATATTTTTTGAATTATGTCCTGTTGTTTCAATAATAGCCTCATAAATATGTCATATTTCGAATAACATTTAATCTATAAGCTCTCAATTTTTTAATACTTGAATAATACATTAAAATTTTAGTACGTTCTTTCTAGATAAATGCATGTAGTTTATTTTAGTCATACTTTTATACTTAAATAAGTTTTATACTTTTTTTCTAACTGCTTAAAAGAATTTTTTAAAAAAAATTCTAAAATTTCAGTCACAATGGTAATTTTTATAAAATTTAGATAATTTGTTTTAAATATTGCTGATTAAGTAATAATATTTATTAAAGTGAAGCCCTAAAAATATTCATAATGTCTTAGTATCAGGGGCGTAGCTACCGCCGTGTCAGCCGTATCAATGATACGGGGCCCCCTATCTATAGGGGTCCCAACATGTGTAACTACAGTACCACTAACAGGGGTTTCTTTTCTATAGAAGGGCCCCGAAGGAGTTTTGATACGGGGCCCACTCAGAACTAGCTACGCCAGTGCTTAGTATGCTATTTTAAATAACGTGTTCGGATACCTTACATTCCAAATTCCTCATTCTGAAATTCCAATAAAAAGCTCGGTCAAAAATGTTTTCCAATGAATTGTTTCTTGCACAAGTTTCCGTACAGTTTTAGAAACATAATCAACCAAAAATACCAGAAGAATTTTGATTGGAATCCTTCAATATTAATCATTAACGGTGCCTTACAATGTTTAATGATAAATTCGCCCTTTAATTTGTGTAAATAAATTTGACAAGGAAAACTTGCATAACTTAAAAAGAAGTTTTGAAATCATTAAGTGCAACATTGACTAGGCGTATATGGCGGGGAAATGTATATCCATTATAAACAACGGAATGAATAATCTTCAACATATAGCAGTGCTTTCTCAAACTTTTAATATCTGCGACCCAATTTTTAATCATAATTTTCATCGCGCCCAACATCTCCTTATACAGTAACAATGTATAGAATGTAATAAAAAATGTACTTTGACGCTAAAGCTCCAACATCACTTTAATTACAAACCATACAATTTTTCAAAATATGTATTAAATTTTGACAAGCCCATAGGAGGGCTTGTCATATTTACTTGTTATATTTACTTGTCACTTGTTTACTTGTTATTAAGCTTGTTTTTAATTTAGTATTGATAAATTAATTATCAAAAACATTGTGCGGTACTGATACATTTATAACTAAATGAAATCAATGTAAATATGTATTTAATTTTTATTATGTCAGAATATATTTTGTTTTGCTTCCTTTCAGAAAATTAGTACTTATTTAAAGTTTTTTATTTTCTACATTTCAATATGCTTGCCCCCCCCCTACAGAAATATCACGCCCCTCTATGGGGGAGCGCCCCATAGTTTGAGAAACGCTGACATACAGTAACACATTAAATTTGGAAATTAAGGAAAGTTGGGAACCTCTCTTTCTCTATACCGACAATGTTAAATTGGCTGTTTTCAATGTACCTTTTCTCAAACTCTGTTATATGTACATGCTTGAAACCTTTTATACAATTAAAGTACACCTTTCTTATTATACTGGAATGAGCTTTTAGCTAATTTTGAATTTTTTAATAATTTATGAAATATTTTATCTAACTTTGCGAAATTTGACCCATTTTTCACATAAAAAATTTGTAAAAAATAAATTTTTGAGTTTTTTACAAAAAGCTCATTTCCGTATATATTAGCCATCATTATAAATATATCATACAAAATTTACATACCTGTGAACAGTAGTTTCTCAGAAAAGGTACATCGAACATGAAAATTTACGTTTTGAGATAAATTGATTTTAATGTATTCAGTGAGACTTCTAACTGGCTAAGAAATAATAAAAAAAAAAAAATAAAAGGCTCAATTTATAATAAAAGAGCATGTTTTGGTTTACATCAGATATTCAAGTTTTTAACAAAAACGAAGTACTTTGTTTACATTTTTCGCCATTCAAATGGGCGTGGCCCAGTTTCAACCATTATTTAAAAACAGGTTTTAAGGGCTTCTAATTACCCTAGAGGTTAAAGTAAGGTATTTTTAGAGAAGTTAAAATCTAGGCAATTGGAAAATTTAAAAATTTCAAATTATCAAAAACATTAAATTTTAAATTTGCAACACCCCATTAAAATCTGACTGAAATTTATTCTGTAGATAATTATAAACTGGGGAGGGAAGTAAAGGTTTGAACCAGTACCTGTGAGGTACTGAAATCCAAAATGATTTAACAGTCAAAGTGTAAATAAACCAATTCAAAGTCCACGTTATTTGCAGGATATCGAATAGGAGAATGAACACATTGACGATTCTATTGATCAGCGTGGATGTTTAGGGAAACGTTTAGTACAATAGATTGAATGCCCATCCCTATGTTTGGTTGGAGTGTAAGGCACACACACACATAGACATGCGGTTGCGTTGAGGGGTTGTGCGAGAGCGTGAAGCAAACACCGAGAATGGGTCAATCGTGGAGTTTAGACTTACTGCACTACTTACGGCATTGACTTCGGCTTCGTCGTACCATACGTTGATATATGGATGGAGTAGGGCGTTCTCGACTGATATCCTCTTCTCGGGGTCGATCACCAGCATCTTGCACAGCAGGTCGCGCGCTTGACTCGCTACAAAGAGAAATTACTCAAATTCTGTAATTCTTGAAGAATGCAATCTTATATGTTCATTTAAAAAAATGCATAAGCAAATGAATAAATGATTGTTTGTACTATCGCATTCAGAAGTAACATGGTTATTGGAGACAGATCTCTTTTATTTTGAATTACGGTTAAATGTCGAGGATGGCACCTGAGTTGGCCCACTCTCCTAACTCCCATACCAAGCTAATGTGATCACTTTGAGCCACGACAGATTTAACGTGCACTAGCTCTTCCAAATGGTGGGTCTTCAAAGGTTTTGAGGCTAGATTTCATGACAGGCTGGCCATGGCTATTAGGCTAACGCAACCACATAGCAAAGGGACGAGAATCGCCTCAGTGGATTTTACTGATATATTCAGAATATATCATTCCCATTTTATTAAATATGTATATTTAACATGTGCTAGCTGTAGTAAACATAACAAAAGGTGAAACAATAAAATAAATACTTTTAGCATTAATAGCATTTGTTTTGTAATATTTATACGTATTCTTAAAAACAGATTATCTTCTTTAAGGTATCCGACCACGTTCGGAACCGTGATTTTAAAAAAGCGCATAAATGGATAATTTTCATGATATTTAGTGTCACTTAGATTAGAATACATGTATAAAATTGTTTTAAGGACATTATGACAAAAATTTTTTTTTTATTTAAACACAGTATTTTGACAAAACATTAACTTAGAATAATCTTTTTTTAAAACTTTCTCCTTTTATAAAAAAATGCTTCTATAATAATAATATTTTGCTTTTATAAAGTAAAGACTTCTCCAGAGAGTCTGAATAAGGATTTTTGAAAACTTCACATTATTTTCAGAGTTACCACACATTGAAATAATTATCCGCGTTTTTTTCGTAAAATTTCTCCCCTCTGTTGTAGTAAAATGTGGATAAATCCGCTTCTAAGTTATATATTTCAAAAATTCTCGTTCAGCCTCTGTACAGATGTATGAGCGGTATACAGGCAAAATACTATTATAATAGAAGCAGTTGTCATAAAAATAGAATATTTTGAAAATGGGTCATTCTATGTTCATTTTTTGTCAAATTATTGTACTAAAATAATTTTTTATTGTAATAATATTCTTAAAACAATTTTATATACGTTTTCTAGTCTAAGTGACACTAAATACCGTAAATATTAACCATTTATACGCTTTTGCAAAATCACGGTTCCGAACATAGTATTAGTAACCTTAATGTATAATGAATTAATATGTATTGGGATAAAAAGGGAAACTACAGTCTCTATCAAATAAAACATTCTCGTCTACTTACTACGTCATGCTTGATATGCACATAAAAATGTTAGAACATTAATCATTAAAATATTTATTAAAATTTTTTTCCACAGTTATAGAATTGTTAACTGTTGTTTCAAATTTCCACATTTTATATGCATCATGTGAATTATATATATCAGTTAAAAATGAACAAATCTCAACATATGAGTGACTTAATGAGCTATATAAAGAGTACAAATCTTTGAATAAATGCCTTGCAAATACTGCAGAAAAATATTCTCAAATCTGATATTCAAAGATTTGTTCATTTTTAAAATGGTCTATAAAATCAAGCTGCAAAACGCATAAAAAAATAATCTTACAATTTAGTGAAACGCTTAATAAAAAATTTGGAAACTTATGGTTTAACACATAAAAATACAGTTATGTATTTAGATTCGTGCTAGTCTAAAATCAAATGGATGTATTATTCAAGAAGTTGGCACAAGATTCTGGCACGACATAAAACCATAGATCACATGTTCAGAGTGTCTGCAAAATCTTATTTTTTTTTCAAATGTTTTATTCGTTTATCGCAGGAATAGTTTAAAATAGTAAGACAGTATAACCACAAAATATACCACTAGCCGAAATAGAAAAAAGAATTATTTATCGACTGTGAATTCAACTCTTGTGACAAAGTCGAATCCCCGACAACTATTTAAGCGATTTAACATTCTGAAATTGCCCCTTGGCACACTTAAGTGGCAAAAAGATTAAAATATGTTAAAATTTATTCTTCATTTGTAACATCTAATAGTTTATCTGTTTCTTACTTTTTCATTATGTCTCATCATCAAATTTTTATGTAGAATATATCATACTACTAACAAGCAAAATTAAAAGAAATCAGAGCTATTAAATATAATCTCAGTAAAATATGAAGTCTATTAAATGAAAACAAAAGAAAAACGGAAACCCCTAGCAAGTCAAAATGCAACTTCCCAGAAATTCTTGCAGCTTCTCAAATGATTATTTGAAGGGTTTACTTTAAAGATCATAGAAGGTTCCTCCCAGCCTTTATAAAGACGATGCAAGAAAGAAACACTGCAGTCAAATATTTGACAGCGACTGTGTGCTTCATTAGTCTTATGCGAAATTCTGATTACGTATTTGAGTTGTTTTTGTTAAAAAAATTTGTGTAATTTTAGAATCTGTGCTGGTGTAGATTTATACGTGTGATCTACTTATTTCTTGTTAGATAAATAGACACCGCATTTATTAGAGTTCCAAATTGGTTAATTAAGAAAGAATCAGCTTATTAATTGCGTGTACCTTTCTTGGATCTGAAATATATAATCTCAACTACGTAATAATAATAATAATAATAATAATTATTATATATATATATATATATATATATATAATTTTACATATATAAATAAATATATATATATATATATGTAAAACTTAACTCATTGGCGCGACAGCCCATGAGAGCCAAGACCTACTGTGCCCAACTCAGTATACGCGATCTTGGGCCCTGAAGTGCATGAGCAGAACGCAAACTGGGAGTAACGCGAAACCCCCAGTGTTGAGTTCCCAAGCAAAGTTGGGTACTCATTTATCGATCCACTGAAAGGATGAAAGGCTAAGTCAACCTTGCCCAGCCCAGGGTCTGAATCTCGGACCTGTGGCGTGGAAGCGGAATGCGCTAACCACTCAGCCACAGGGTTTCTATATGTAGTATAATAAATTAAAATAAAATAAGCATAAAAACAAATTGTAAATCCTACAGAGCCAAGAATGGATAAAAATGGATTTGAAAACCTCTAAAAACCCACTATATATATATATATCCGTGTGTGTGTGTGCATGTATGTAACAGTAATTGTCAAACGTTAATATGCTTAATTATACAACAATTATGTAATGTTTATAACTTTTATATATATATATTATTTATTAGCAGGGGCGTAGCTATCACCGTATCAACGATACTGGGCCCCCAAGCTACGGGAGCCCCAACACGTGTAACTACAATCCCACTAACAGTTCTCCTATGCCTAAAAAAGGGCCCCGGAGGGGTTTTGATACATAGCCCACTCAGAACTTGCTACGCCAGTGCTTATCAGTACATTTACAAAGAATATCACTTTAAAAAACCAACACATTTATCGACTGAGGAAGTATGACTCTTTTCAAAACAAAAGGAGCTTTCTCCCTCCACCCCCTCCTAGGAAAATTTAATTTTGTTTAATATTTAAAAAACAAACAAACTGAAAGGTTATCAGCAATGACGTTTTTCCTTTTTCATATAAAGCAGGGGTAAGTAAATAGTGTCCCACCAATACAGTCAGAAAACTAAAAAGACAGAAAATGTTGTCTATATTTGTATCAACATATATTTGTGAGCACAGTTTTTCTTGCATAAAGATTAACAACACAGTAAATACAGATGTAAGTTGGCTGACATTAACCTGCAGGCTATGGTAAGAATTTCAACATGCTATCTCCCTCCTGATTTCAAAACAATTGTAGAAAAGAGGGATAGGGTATATTTGCCTCATTAAACTGATTCAAAAATTAAATGTACTTGCAGTTAAATGTATGAAGTTAGCAATGTAAATGAAATGAATAAAACTGCCACTGTTTAATTTTACTTACCGTAAAATCCGGCGTATAACGCGCACTTTTAACACAAAAAATAAGATCGAAATTTACAGGTGCGCGTTATACGCCGGGTATAAAAATGATAACTTCAAAAATAAAAAAAGAGATGTGAGTAAAAAAATTAAGACTTATACAAATATCGGAATACTGTTAATTTAAAAAAGAAATGTCATACTTTATGAACTTAAAGAATTGTTTTTCAAGAAATTTTCTATTTTTTCAAAATCCTTGGATAATACTTCGAATAAATGGTTTAAAACGTAATAGCATTGCTAACATGCATTGCAGGTCCCTTTCGTAAAAAAGGGGTGCGCGTTATACGCCGGATTTTACGGTATATTTATTGATTTTTATGATACAATTTATACCCTTTCTATGTTGCAAAGTTGACTAGTGAATGCAATCATTTTAAAAAGGTGTGGCCCGTTCGGTATCTTTCGCTTCCACAATGGGGCTGTGAAACCAAAACAATTGCCAGAGCCAAGTCTAGCAGTTTTGCCACCCCGGATAAAAATGGCAAATGCTGTGCCTCTCTCCAAAGCAAAAAATATATATTAAAAAAAGATAAATTGTTCCCATAAATACACACCTATGAAACTTCAATAATTCTTGCGAACAAAAAGGGCAGCATATATATATTATTTTAAATCAAATAGAAAATAATTTGAAATTAAGGACATGTTATTATTTTAGAGTAAGAGGAGTGTAAGACAAGGAATCACCCACTTTAGCAGGCCCATTTCTTCTAAAAGAGTCTATTGATGGTGCGGATCACAAGCACATTTATTTTAACTTACAGTATCTACTCTCAAGACTAAAATAAAACATCTCCTGTGACTCTCTACCTACAAAAAACTCCTTTTGCTCCTGGACATTCCTTTCACCGGACGTCGTATGGGTGAAAGGAATGTCCGTTGTGACCATACTCCGGGAGTGGGAGAAAGTTACTAGTGAAAGATGAGTAATCTCATCAAATTTCTCATGATTGAACATATACTCCTGCCTCGAACTTTTAAATTTCAACATAAAAGAAAACTGACATAAACATACATACAAAATAAGGAAGTAAGAAACGTTAAATGAAATACCAAATTTACAATAATATTTCAGAAAATATATCAAAATTTTGTAACATAAATTAAATATTTTTCAAATTCGATCCAAATTGCCGCCCTTAGAATTTGCCGCCTCAGGCAAGGATTTGGTTTGTCCGACGCGTAGAGCAGACTCTGCAATTACCCATCCCTGATATAAACGAAATTTCTAGCAGTGGATTCTCACCTTTCAGCCTGCTGTGCTAGG
>BMAV01012925.1:106255-144929 GCA_019973955.1 Trichonephila inaurata madagascariensis
AAATTATTTCAGAAAATATATCAAATTTTTTGTAACATAAATTAAATATTTTTTGAATTCGATCCAAATGCCGCCCTTAAAATTTGCCGCCCCAGGCAAGGATCTGGTTTGTCCGGCCCTAGAGCTGTCTCTGAAATTACACATCCCTGATATTAACTAAATTTCTAGCAGTGGGTTCTCACCTTTCAGCCTGCTGTGCTCGGAGCTGTCAGCTGGGAAGAGGACGTCCGGGAAAAGCTTCTCGAAGACGTATCCAGTGTACTTGGGTCGGTTCTCTACGTAGTTGCGTACGGTGGGTTGTAGCCGCTTCATGAACTCCTGGGACGGTGTGCCGAGTTGCTCGATTATCTTGTTCCACTGGTCGATATCTTTTCGGTGGGTCAAGGAAACTCTACCACTTTCTCTAAATACACTATTACTATTAATATTTTTTTTCAGCATAAACTAGTCATTGATGCATCATTCAGTGGCGTAACGTACAACTCCGCACCGCAGAAGGCGCCCAGGGTTCTAGGGGGCTTAAAGCCTGACTGCCGCCCAGTACCTACCCTTTGTAAAATCCAACTTGGGGGCCCAAAGCCTGACTTTGCAGGGGAGCCCAAGTGTTCTCCGTTACGCCACTGGCGTCATTAATGAGTAAAACTGCCAATAGATGGCGCCAATGTCTTAAAAAAGCAGAATGAAAAAGATCTGGAAGTTTTGTTGCCTTCTAACATAATTTAATACCTATTTAAATTATAATAAGCTAAAAAAAGCAGTTATTAAGAACAAACACAAAACAATAAAGTAGATATTTAGATTTAAATGATTAAACCAAAATACAACGTTATTATTCAAAAATGTATGCTTAACAAGATACATTGACATAAACGTCGTAAAAGGAAAACATTTGAAATATTTTCTTGAAAATATGAGAGATCTTAAATTCCCCTTAATAGATTCTAAAGAACCATGGTAAAATTGATTGCCACAGAAAGAAAATATTGGAATATTTTTTAAACATGTAAATATTTGTTTTAGTTGGTTCTGATCAAGAAAGGATACGATCGGTTCCAGGGAACAAGACACCACCTCGAATCATTTCTCCCATGATACAGCCAACTGACCAGATATCCACTGAAAAAAAACGAGAAAAAATATATATATTAAAAATATATATGGGGGTAAAAATTTATATTCAAATTATTAATTTTAAATTATAAAGGAAACAAAAACAATCTAAACATAAAATAATTAACAAACTATAATATTCAATAACAATAATAACAATTGTTTTGTCATAATACTAATTCAATTTTTAAAGGAATTTTATTAATAATGAACTATAATAATATATAGGTTAAATTTTGAGAGAGAAAGAAATAAAAAAGAAACAGATGGAGAGAATAAAGGAGAGAGGAAGAGTAAAAAGAGAGAGTGAGTGGGGAGAGAGAGTGAGGGAGAGAAAGAAGAGGAGGATAGAGTGATAGAGAGAGAGAGAGAAAGGGAGAGAGATTGTAGGATAAAATAAAGCATCTACTAACATGCAAGGACATAGTTTCTTATTTATACATTATATACTGATTTATTTTTTACTCGAGAGTTTTGTGTGTGGCATTCTATTTCTAAAATACATTTCAGACAGTTTTTAAGAATAGATGTTTTTAATCATAAATTGTTGCTTCAAATATACATTTTGGATCAGTGGCGCACACAAGGGGAGGGTCCTGGGGGTCCGGCCCCCCCCCCCCCCAAAGCCCTTGATTTTTTTTCCGATTGATTATAATTCTAAGTATATAATACGTAAAATTTAATTAAATATTTGTTATTAATGATTAATTTTATTAATTAATACTAATTATTTATTCAAAAATTAGTTTTTTTACTGTGTTTTGTTCCTGAAAATCGACAAAATCAAAAATAGCATGATACAAGGATGGTGAACTTTCAACCCCGGACCCTCCCTCCTTGAAAAATTCCTGTGTGCACTAGTTTTGGATAGATCTTGCCTTCCCTTCTTGGTTTTGATTTTACTCAAAATCTTCGACGTCTTTAAATAAGATCAAAGCAGTAATATCGAAAAATAAATGCATTCGTTTTATAGCATATTTGATTTTTAATGAATTATTAGCTGTTATTATGTGATATTTTTAAAACTAAACGGATAAATGTCTTTAAAATATAGATAAAACAAAAGAAAAATATGTTTGAATTGTGTTTTATGTGTGTTAACAGTGTTTTGGAAACACAAAATACAGGGAGATTATTAGATATAATATCGAAAGAAGGGGTGCGCGCTATACGGTGAACATACCTTAACAATAAAAAATGCAGCTTGAAAAAGTTTAGGTGAATGTTATATACCGCGGATTTTACGGTAATTTATTTAGTTATCTGTCTTGAGTTGGAAACTATCTGTGGATCACGTTTCATACCAATGTCTGCCATTTGGTATTTTTTACTGAAAGGCTGAGTTACAGCTGTGAAATATAGCTTAAGAGTTATTTATTTTTGTTTTCTTAGAGTCCACCCTTTTCCACGATGTTATTTTGGCATTATGTCTTTAGTTTTCTTTTTCTTCTAGTTCGTTGTAAATAATCCCACGAGTAAATCTCCCGTGTTTACGCAAGACAATAAACTTCGTTGGATAGAATAAACATCACTCAAATATTTCGTCATAAATAGCATTCTAATCTAAACAAGTAATATAAAAAAAAATTTTAAATCAATTCCTACTTAGATCAACAAAGAAAAAATTTATTTTAGCTACTTTTTATTACATAGTTACAATTAATATAAATATGTATATACATAGGACAGAATCACAACATTAGTGGTAATTAATTTTTATTATCATTAAAGTATCGTATTGTCAACCAAAATAATCGTGTCTATAAAATTTCAGTTCAACTGAATGCTTTAAAACGTGAGGAAAAAAAAAACCTTTTTAAGTTTTGACACAAGTCACCAAAAGGGTCGCTGAGTCACCAACGTGGCTGTATTTGTAATTCTTTAAATAATTAGTTTTAATCCATTAATTTTGATTAATTATAGTTAAATTATTGTATTGTCATCCAAAATAATCATGTATATTAAATTTCAGATCAATGGAGAGCTTTAAAATGTATTTTATGAACGATTGAATATTCCACCAAGATAAATAAATAAACAAACAAATAAATAAATATATAGAGAGTGTGAGTTAATAGTAGGAATTGAAAAATTAAGTTTCTGTTGGTTTGCTACATTGAAAGAACGTAATTTAATTAATGTCGGTATAAAACAAACGAAATCTATTATTAAGTTGTCCAAAAACAATGCCAGACAGTTTCGTTTGGATTAATGTTTATATAAAAATCGCAATGATTAAAAAATCAGACATAACATGTATGCATATAATGAAACAATAGGATGGCATTCATTTTGTGAATTGTAGTCGCGACAATTAAAAAGCTTCTTGATATTGATAATATCATCGTTTATTTAACTTTAACACCAGAAGATTTACTTTGTACATGCTCTTCGCTCAAGCGCCAAAATACAAAAGCGAGAATTATTCCTTTTCCACATTTAAATATACAAGGAAAAAGAGAGGAAAATGTAATATAAAAAATATAGTCACATGTTAGTAGTCAAATTGTTTATATGTTAATCTAGTCAAATTGTTTAGAAATTGCATCAGTGTTTTAGGGGAAAAGTTAAAACTGCTCAATAAAGCACGCGTAAGCAATTCAGATATTTTTTTTACTAGGAATCGCCGATAAATCTGTCTAAAATAAAAGGTTTAATCTTTTTCATGAGGGGTATTACTAATAAATCGGACAAAATACATGTTTAAATTATTTAGTGTGAGATGAAATGAGACGAGTTTCGAAATAAGGTATTCGGAATAGGGAAAAATATAGAAGACTAGAATATCAAGTAAATGTTAAATTAATACATGTACAAAAAAATTATTATTTAAAGCATGTAATAGAAAACATTCAATTGTCTAACTGGATAATCTAGATCAGGGGAACTAAAACTTTTTTCCGGACGGGCCACATATATATGATGGGTATTTCAACACGAGAATAAAGGGGGGGGGGGATACTATAAGACCAAAGCAACACCGGACCGAGCAAAACTGTCCAAATTATTGAGACTCTTTTGTCCGGCTTTCATTTTAATACTATATTAACCCCTTTTTCGAAAACACACGCACACACACAAATATTTACTTTTTTGCATTTTTTACTAAATAATACGGTAGTTTCAACTTCATTTCGTTCGTCATCAATCCTGTTGTTCAAAATTATACTATAAAATGTAGCATACTGATAACAAAATTGGTTGATTTGATTGCTTGTTTGACAAAATTTCGCGTTAAGGTATCCAACTGCTTCGGAAACGTGATTTTTCAAAAGCGTATAAATGGATAATTTTCATAATATTTAGTGCTACTTAGATTAGAATACATGTATAAAATCGCTTTAAGGACATTTTGTGACAAAAAAATTATTTAAGTACAATATTTCGGCAAAAAATTAACTTAAAATAACCTTTTTTCAAAATGTTCTCCTTTTGTGAAAAATGCTTTTATTATATAATAATATTTTGCCTTTGTGTAGCTCACACCTCTGTACAGAGGCTCAACTAGAATTTTTGAAATATATAACTTGGAAGTGGGTTTATCCATGTTTTACGACAACAGAGGGAAGAAATTTTAAGAAAAAAAAGCCGATAATTATTTCAAATGGTTGTAACTCTGAAAAGAATGTGAATTTTTCAAAAAACATAGTTGAGAGCCTCTGTACAGAGGTCTGAGCTATATGCAGGCAAAATATTATTATAATAGAAGCATTTTTCACAAAAGAAGAACATTTTTTGAAAAAAGATTATTCTAAGTTCATTTTTTGCCGAAATATTGTATTTACCGTAAAATCCGGCGTATAACGCGCACCGGTGTATAACGCGCACCTATACTTTCAAGCTGATTTTTTTAATTTTTCGGTATACTCGCCGTATAACGCACACCCCCTTTTTTACGAAAATATCCGAAATATCTGTATACATTGCTTTTATGTTTTAGTTATTTATTCGAGGTATTATCTCAGACATTTAAAAAAAATAGTATACTTCTAGAACTGCAACTTGTAGTAACTGGTGTTGATAGATGAAGGAAGGCATATATGAGCTTGGATATGATATTACTCTTTCAACAAGAACGTTGGGAGTAGTGTATTTAGTTCTATTTGCCAGAGAAATAATTTATGTCTATATTTTTAAGTTCAGAATAGTAGTCTTTGATCCTGTTGAATCTGACAATGAAAAAAAATCATATGATGGATTTAATGAGTTGCCTTAGAACCGTAGAACCAGATAGGGAAATAAAAATATAATAACTGAATGAGCGGAATATAAGGATGTTCAGTATTATTTTCACCTTCTTAAATGGATGTAAATTTATTTAATTTTTAATATATTTTAATCATCGTGCAATAATTAACACAATAAACTTTTTTAGTTCATAAGGCAAGTCGTTTCTTTTAAATAAACAGTGTTTCAATACATGTAGGAGTAAATTTTTTTTTATGCTCATCTCTTTTGATATTTTTAAATCCCTCGTTTTTATGCCCGGCGTATAACGCGCACCCTTTAATTTCAATCTTAATTTTTGTGTTCAAAGTGCGCGTTATACGCCGGATTTTACGGTAAATAATTTTTTTGTCAAAATGTCCTTAAAACAATTTTATACATTTATTCTAATCTAAGTGGCACTAAATATTACGTAAATTATCCATTTATGCACCTTTTTAAAATCACGGTTCCGAACGTAGTCGGATACCATAAATTTTTAGTACATTGTTCATAAATAATTGATTTTTTTAGTGCAATGAGTCGACCGGGTCCCATGGTGCCCGCAGGTTGAGTAGTATTACTGATCTAGACCAATGCTTCCAACCTTTTACTTGCCGTGAACCGGTTAAGGTTTGATAATTTTACCGTGGCCCGCTGAGGGGAGGGGGCGGTAATTGTTTATATTTTAGATTGTTTTGACTCAATTATTTTAACTTAATTGTATTTAAAGATGCCTTCAGAATAAAATACAGTTACACTAAAAATTAATACAAAGTTATTTCACATGGAATATAAAGTGATTTCCTTTGAAAGTTGCAAAACTCGAGGAAAATACACCACAGTAAATAAAATAGAAATGATTAAACGTTCTTTGGACGGCCCGGTACCATTTAATCTATGAACCCGTACCGGTCCGTGGTCCAAGGGTTGAAGACCACTGATCCAGATGAATTTTTAAAAGTATATGAAAACATAGGTAAAGTTTAAAAGTATACGAAAAAAAAACTTTCTACAGAATTTTAGGGTAACTTTAATTTAATACGTAGTTGATTCTCTTCCAAAAATTACCCGATGCTTCAACTTGTGAAGTGTGCTTGAATTTTAGATTTCAGTGAATTTGAAGCACGAACGGGAATCGAAAATTTCGGTCGCGTAGTTAATTAAGGAAAATTTCGAAATATACCACTGAAACAAATCTCTTAGGAACTATTCTGTTATTGATCTGACTGACGACAAATTGGCAACGTTTCATTTAAAAGATACTTAGTAGCATTCTGAAGAGGAATTCGTGCCAAGAATGCATTGGATGATCGCAGAAAATTTGTATTCCAATTCGCAAATATTATTTTTTATGAACGGATGCCCATTTTTGAGTGTGTAATTAGAATTATTTCTGCAGTATTTGAACGCTACTGAGCAGTTTTGTACCCAACTGAAAATCAAATTTGAATACTTTCAAAACGGAATTTTTTTTACACTCTGATATTTAAAATAGAATACAAGTAACAAAATAAAAGGGTTAAGTCTGGATCAATTTATTCTTTCAATGCTTGTACATATGAATAACTTTCTATAATGGAGACAAAATACAAAATAAAAGAAAGCTTTCAACTAGATATAATCAACCTTGTTTGGCTTCTGTTAATTATTTATCCTTAAGTTTGGCTTCTATTAAATTTTTAAACTTTATTTGGCTTTCATTCTTGTTCTATTCTTTGTTAATGTTTTAGAAAACTACATTCAACTAAAGAGCACCAAAAGGAAAAATGCTACTTTTTTCGGAACCAAAATAAAATGTATATGTACAAAGTATCTGAATCAAATATTCCCAATTTTTCAACATTCGAAGAAAAAAAATGTATTAGAGTTACTGTATAGCACTAAAAAGTATAAGCAAAATTGGCTCTGAATTCTTAGATTTTGATGATAATTTTTATTTTCCACGTAAGTTTTAAAACAATTTAAACGAAAAATTCAAAACACCAGCATATAAAATTACAATTCACACCTGTATTTAAGGTGACCAGTTTTTTTACAATGAAAAGGAGGACGCACGGTGCGAAAAATTTATGAAAAATGTGAACAACTTAAATATATGAAATATTTTATTGATTCAAATAAAAATACGCTAATTACGTTTACATTCCTTTTAATTATTTACTTAAATGAGTATTTTCCCATTGAATAATTTTTTTGTCAATAAACCTTTTTGTAATGCATCAAAAATTTCATAGTAAAAAAATAGCCTTCATACTGAATTATACGGTAAGTACTGTAGCTAAAATATCAACATTTAATCTTGATTTCTCACTTGCCCCAAAACCATTATCAACTGAAAAAACTCTTTCAACTTCTGCATTAGTTCCAGAGCAGCACAACGTAAATTCAAATAAAATAACTAAATTTTCATATGAAATGTGTTCATTTTTGAAATGGTTAAGTATTTCAAACCATCTTTCATCGATTTCGGCATGTTGATTTTCCTATTATTCCAATTTATTAGAATTTAAATATACAGTCTTCTAATTTCTTCAAACAGACACTCATCATCGATTTTAATATCAGGCATTTCTTTCGATAAAAACTCAACACAATTTTCTATATCTGCCCAGTTTATTTGCGATGAAGTCAAAAAATACCATTGAAAAATGTTATTTCCAGTGATTTGTTTCAGACTATTCTTCTACATATTGGAAACATTTTTGGTTCATATCTGAATACAGAGATTAACAGATCAGTTTTAAAATATTGAAAAGGAGTACGAGGACACTTTTCGAGGAAGGACAGAACTTATAAAAGGAGGACGGTTGGTCACCTTACTGTATTTGACATTCTACATTATTCTTTACTTATTTTAATGATTAACATTTGTTCAGAAGAGAGTCACCTAACACGTGAGAAAATACGAATGTTCTTGTAATAAGTTCAATATGCTTACCGTTATCTTTATATCCCATTCCTAAGATGACTTCAGGGGCCCTGTAGTACCTCGTGACCACATAAGGCGTCATCATAAAGGTTGTGCCGGCCGTCCGCGCAAGACCGAAGTCCAGGATTTTTAAGGTGCAGTCAGATTTGACTACAATATTGCTGGGCTTGAGATCCTGGGAAGAAAAATTATAGAATATTAATTGGAAATCTAAGCAAGGAGATAAAGTTCTTTATGTACTCCATTAATGATTTTTCCTAATATTCAAGCCTATTGGACATTTTGAATTCATGAATGTAAAATTAATCTTATAGAAATCAGCCCATCCGGTATAGTGGTTAGCGACTGCTGTGCCGTAGGGTCTGGGTTGGAATCTCGGAGAAGGTATGGATATTTGTAAATGTATAGTGCCTTTATGGTGTGGGGTACTTTAAATAGCTGTCGAGCCGCAAGTCCTCTTGCGCGGCTGTTGGAAGGGGAATAGAGGTGGAAGACCCTTGACCACCCTAGGGTGTTCTTCCTCAAATTTGGAGTTGAAACGACCAAATCACACTGACAAATGAATGGTGATCGAAGCTACAGCTAACGACAGGCGTCTATGAGGCCTTTGCCGATCAAGTGCCATTATAGCAACAACAATATCTTATAGAAATTCTACTTTCCACTTGAACGTGGATTAATCCTTCGATTTGAATGCAATAAAGGGCATCCAAAAGAGCAAAAAATAATGAAGGTGTGACTGAAATTAAATGCTTTCTTTGATTAATGAAAATATTTTTTAAAATCTGAAAATCTAGAAATTAAGAATTAAAATATATATAAAACTATTTTTAAAAAGCTGGGAAATAAATAAGCTTCACAGAGAGAGAAGAGAGAGAAACATTCTTTTATTTTGTACTTTTTCGATTATACTTTATGGAATTCGATTTGATACACTAGTCTTGGTTTGAGAAGAACAATAAAATTTTCATTGCATTAACATTACATTCAGGAATTCAAAATGACCTATAGAAGAAAGTCTTAGCACAGTATATAAATTGTGTGAGATTATTTAATCATTTATATTTACAACACTTTATAAGTCAAAGTTGAAGATTTTATGAAAAATAATGAAATCAACACATAGATGTTATATTTTCTTTTCAGTATGCGGGAAATTTTTTTTTTATTAAATGGAAACTTTAGTGCTAAAAATACATTTAATGTATTTTATCATCAGCTACTAAATTTTTATCAGCCGTATTAAAAAAAAAAAACAGATTTCATTTAAGATGCTATAAGATTTGGAAAAAAAAAAGAATTATAACGTGAAATATGACTGATACGATTCTAGGTGTGAATTGATCTATATTATGAATAAAAAAATCATTTAGTTTTTAAAAAATCAGGAATCAACAGTCTCTCGGTTACAAAAGTCAAAGCGACCTTTGGCAGAAAATAATTAATTATTTCTAATTTATGAGCATATGATAAAGACAATAGAAAATTTATTTTTTTTTTGGAGACGAAAACTAATTTTAAAATTATATTTTAGTTAATTTAAGTTATAACCAGTACCATCTTTAATAACTTAATTTTCAAAAAAGTTCTAAATGAAAATGATTTTTTTGCTTAAGTTATATTTTTATTCTTTTAACTCTTCATCGTTAATTGATATACGTTTATAATTTATTATTTATTTATGCAGAATAAGTCTGCATAGCTTAAACTTTTGGCAAATAAATGCTCTATATTCTTTATGAATATTTTTGTATTAATTATATTGTTATGTATCATTTGTGTGGTAGATCCTCTTTCTAATTTAGTTTAAGATACTTCAATCTATTGTTATGAAATATAATCTGAAATCTGAAGTTACTAGAAGTAGACTTTAAGGAAACAATTCAAGTTGAAGTAATTAATTTCTGAAAGTGTCTACAAACGCAGAATTCTTCAACGGAACAAAAAATAAATTAAAAAAAAAACCTCATTCGTGCTGAAGACAGGCCAGAAAGATGGAATTCTTACCAAACCATTAAAAACAATTGGATGTGATCCCAAAATTTCAAGGACAGGACTTTCAAAATAATTTTGAATTAATTGAGAAACAGCTGGTTGGGTGGCAAAATAGCAGCTCATATTTTGTTGTTAGTGATTAAAAGAGATGCTCAAAAATAAAATTAAATAAGATCGCAAATTTAAAAGATTCAAAAAATAATATACATCTATCAAATTAACAGCGAGTTTCAAAATAAAACATCATTATTTAAATTATAATAAAAAATTTAATTTGCTAATGCTACTACATTATCTATATCAAAAGAGTTCTTCAATGCTGTAGCTGTAAAATTTATAAATGTTTCGTATAAAGTTTGATATAATATATTGATTAAAAAACTTGAATAAAGCATACAAATTTAATGAAAAGTTTTTCATCAATCTGGTAATAAAACTTAACAATTCTAAAAATCTCATAGAATTCTTTAAAAAAAATTTGTATTTAGCCTAAACTCTACAAATTTAATAGTAAGAATGTCATTATACCTTAAGATATACTGCTTATTTTTAAGATATATAACATATTCACATATAAAAAGGAACATATCAATAAAACTACTTTATTTATTGCATATAAAGCATAAGAGGTAGGTTATATTATTAATCTAAATAATTTTTTTTTTCATTTTCTAAAGTATTATAGAATTTTTTTTAAGTAATTCTTTTGAAGAGAACTGAATAATACAATAGAGAGCTGAGTTTAAGCAAATAGAAATCATAAAAGAAAAATTCTTATATGTTATCTCACATCTGCAGTGCCAGTTTATCTATTGGGTGCTTAGAGCAGGCAGAGCCAGGGGCCCGGAAGGGCCCAGATACATTGGACTTAACCGGATTCAAAAGCCCTTCCTTAGATTCGACGGTGCCAATGGGCCCCCGTAGATCTTCTGCACCCAGGACCCAAAATAAGCTTAAACCGTCATTTCTCATCTGCGTTTTTATTAAAAGAAGTTTTGTGCAACCACTTACATTTTGGCTATTATTTACTTAGAAATTTAATAACCCCTTAAGAGGTCCTTTTGTTTTTTTCCAAAAAAGGCACATTTTTTTATTGATTATAACTAAATACCCCCCATACTAATTCCCGCCTTCACCAAAAAAAAAAAAACAAACAAAAAAAATTCTGGATGAAATTGATTTCTGTAGCATAGACAAACTGCATCACCTTTTCATAATAATGCACTAAATAATACACCATAGGAATTAAATTTAAGCGCAAATCAAAGAAAGAAAATATCAGAGCCCTCCCCCTCCCTCACGTACGTTGTATGGGCAAACCGATCAGTGGTTAAAACACTTTAGTTACATATTGTCCTACAAATAATATTTAGTAATATATTTTTAATATAATATAATGAATATAATTTTATGAAATAATATTTAATAATATAAATTTGTAATATATATTTTGTAGTAGATATTTTAAAAATATTTTGCAGTATAAATAATATATTGATAAATTTGAACGTATTTCCATTGAAAAGAAAAAGAAAGTATTTATAAATAGTTATAAAATAATACTGTTACAATACATCTGAAGGCAATTCTTTTAAATCATGTTCTTTTAAATTATATACAAATTTTCAATTGTAAGAAAAAATATTTTAAAATATAGTGTAAATATAAAATATTATATAAAATCATATCTATATCAAAAACAGTTTTGTATTATATTTTACAATGCTATACATACAAATAGTGGCATGATTTCTAGTTAAAATAAATAGCTGCAAATTTACATCTAACCCAAGAAGGAGCTAAAATTACTTTTCAGGTTGCAACATAAACTAATGAACAATATTAGTCGTCCACACTTTTTGCTTTTCTCTGCTTTAAATTATGCTTAGCATTGAATTATGACTTGACTGAATGGTTATTAATGTTGTGCTTTGAAGCAACAAGATGATTATTGACGATGAGCCTCGAGGCTCTTTGATTCCTCTTACACGGTTTTTTTTAAAAAAAATTTCTGGATGCAGTCGCTGAGAAGTCACAGCTGTGAACTTGTGTTCAAGTTGTTACACATGAGTGTTGTATTTAGAATCTCGTGCAATTGAAGAGAGCTTTCGACAGGGGCTTTTGAAAGGGAAATTCTGCGAAGTTCTAAGTCCTTACGTTGGCTTGGCGTGAAGGTTTGGAGGGTGAGATAACAGCTTTTAACTGCAACTGTTGACTTTGGCAAGAATGTTTATTTGAAACCCCAACCTACCGGTCCAGAATTACAAACATGCTTGCGTTAGACGACTGAGACGAAAAGTAGTAACTTTTCGGGCCAGTCATAAACGTTCCTGTCCTTTGTTGTTTGTGACTTGCGGGAGAAGGGGTCACTGTATACCTCCTTTCTTGCAAGAAAGTTGTTAATGCTGTTGATGGACTTATGAGCAGTACATTGAGAAGGCTGATTTTCAGCCATTACTGCAATTTATATACATTCCCGGCAGGTTTGAATGTCGTTGGGACCTTTTTTCACTGACTTTGTGGGCAGTCTCTTGTTGAGATGGAGGATCGGATTGACGTCTGAACCGATACCATTTGAATTAAAAGTTGTATTTTATTGGGAATGTTTTAGTTAAGACATTTCAGGGAAGTGCATAAGCCTTCTGAGACGGCCTCGCCAGCTCACATCCTCGAATGTCAAGGGCTGACCAAGCAGGATTTAGTTGACGATCCCTTGCTGGTTTGGGGATTTTTTGAGAGTGTGCGACGTCATGGACCTGGTCTAGCACTGCCGGCCAATGGGGGCGTGCAACAACAACACGGAAGTGGGTAATCAACCATTAAGGTTAATCTGTGCTGCCATCTAGTTTTCGATTCCTGGTTCCCCACTCAGAAACTGAAAAAGTGGTGTAGGACACAACTTTAAGAGAAGAATTTAAGAGAACTTCTGTTTAAGTGGTGTTTGTTTATTTAAACCACCAACCTACCAGTCCACTGCTACAAACGTGCACGCGTTAGACGACTGGGGCGGAAAGAAATCCTTTTTCGGGTCAGCCGTTAAAAGTTTTTATTCCTGTCCTTCGTAGGTTGAGATTTGCGAGAGAAGGGGTCGCCGTAAGCAGATATCTCATCTTCGTCACACCACGGTTTATAATTACACGGCCCGTTGCCAATAGCCCTCACATAATTTAAAGTGCGACTTTAAACAACAATATCAATATTCAAGTTTTTGGATAAAGAGATCCCATATCATATTTTTTGATACATGGTTCTTTTTTACACGATTATTCGAGGAATGTACTATCTGCCGCGTAAAAAAAGGAGTGCACATTACCCTGTGAATGATTCCTGCGGAATGCAGATGCTTGATTCCGCACAGCATCTGGTAGAGTAAGTAGGACATTCTCTCGTGATCCAGGTCCATCTGGATCACTTGGCAGAGATTCGCATCCATCAGCTCCATGACTAGATACCTGTAAAAGAATTTCTTCATTAAACATCTCTATATTTTTTCGTCCTTTAGTAAAAGAAACAAAGAAGTTAATATGTTTTCTTACACATCTTGAAAGTCTTCTAGCGTTTTTTGAGGGGTGAATGCATTTAAAAGACCAATTATCTGAAAACAAAAGAAGGTATTAATATTTATGATTAGACTTTAACAAACATTTCAAAATTATGTAGCAATAATAAATGGAAAAAAGAATTTTGTTGTTTTCTTATTTTATATCCAGAAGGGATATTTATTCTTATATTTTATTTAAAAATTAAAAAATGTCAGGTTTATAAAATGAATAAAAATGCACATTTAAATAAACACATTAAAGAATGCTCATAAAGCGATTTTTAACAGCAAGGTCATGTGAAGGTTAAATTTGATAAAATTCCGTAAATATTTCTTGAAGCAAAAAATACACATCAGTAAAAGTTCGACAGCATACTAATAATTTAATTTAAATTTTCTTTTATTTGTTTATTTACTTAATGTGAACACATATGCAGTTTATGTAAATATAATTCTAGTATTTTATCAAACAATTTTAAAAATGATCCAGAGTTGAATTACAAACATTAAAATCATGAGTAATACATGGGGTGAAAATTTTAAGCGTTTTAAAAACAGCAAACTTTAAAGTCAGAAACTCTTTGCAAGATCTTTCACGGTAAAAGTATTATACAAATAACACAAATGAATATAAACATAAAAAAGTGTAAAATCTAAAATATTCAAAATGCAATGAAATACAACCTCTGACAATAAAGTTCGGTGAATAGTCCTGTAACATTATCGTAGATGAAATTTAACGAAAGTTACCTTACTGTGTCCTCCAAAATAATCACATCCCATAACTATGCACCTCTGAGATCTGTTATACACATTCTGGAAACTTTGCAAGAAGTCTTCTTTTCGGATGGAGTTCAAAAGCCTCGTCACATTTCGTTGGATGTCAGGAATATCGTCAAATCTCATTCATTTCAAAGCGAGTTTGAGTCGTGGGAATAAGAAGTCTGGAGGATTGAGATCTAGCGAGTATGGTGAATGTTCAATTTGCATCCCCCCTTTTTTCCCCCCAGGAACTGTTTGACGATATTAGTTGTGTGAGGGTGAGCATTGTCGTGAACAAAAAAACATGAACCTTGTTGTGCGTACTGGAGTCGTACCGTACGTATTACGCACGTTTCTCTCATCCCTAAATACTGGGTGTACTATCATGCGCACAGTTAATCGATGATCCTTCGTGATTAATTTCCTCACTTTCTCAATGTTTTCGTCACTAACGGAGGTCACCTGTCTTCAGCTACGGGTTTTGTGAGAAACACTTTCCCGGTATTCTTGAAAACGGGCGAACTCGTACACACACTTCATGGAAAGTGTTTGATCTTCATGAACACGTACCAGCATGGTATAAGTTTCTTTCGGTGTCTTGCTAAGTTTAAAACAAAACCTTAAATTGATCTTTTGATCGTTCATTTTCCTGTTCTCAGTTAAGAACTTACGCACTGAACAAACACTTTGTAAAACAAGTTTTACATGGTACACAAACGACAGTCAACTGAACAACGATGAGAGCAGATGGTCAACACCTGCCGCTATAAATATGCAGCGTTTTGTTTTGCCAATGTTACCAGATCGACCGTTCTGACTTATTCACTGAACTTTATTGTCAGAGGTTGCATTCAAAAATCCATGAAATCTAAAAATATCTTATGTATCTTAGATACTACACGAATAGGAATACTTAATTTACAAAGAGAAAAATTCCTTAGATAGTTTCATCTTCTATAATTAATACTGAAAATCTTTTTATGGCAAAATAAACGGCTCAATCAATTAAAAATTATTTTTCTAGGGGAAATCTGGCATAATAAACATGTACTTTAAAAGAATAATTTTGAATATATTAATTCAAAAATAAAGCATACCATTTCAAATTATTCTGCAAGCTTTAATTTTGCGTAATTTCTCTTTGATATCTATATCGAGTTATTATTATAGCTGTTTAAGGGACAAATTAGGCTTAGTAAGAATTACAGACTAACACGTTTGGTAAATATATATAATGCAGTATTTTTCTTTCCTTCATTTATATAATACATGGTTAAAAAAATTAAGATAAAATGTGACAGAAAATAGGAATAGATAATACATTTTCCACACGAAATAAATAATAATTTTAAATTTTGTTGTGTGTTCAATCAACTTTCAGTATATTGTTAACTGTTTAGCTATTCTCAAAAACTTTCAATTTTAAGTGTCTTCTCAAACTTTTCTGCTTAAAATATTCTCACGCAACTGTTTAGTACTTGATAAATATTTATAAATGCCAAGTTGTGAGATTTTATGAGGGCTTTCTCAACATTTCTGCTTTTTACTCCCCTAATAAACATTTTTGGAATACAGGATGAGATTTTGTGACTGTTTTCTTTAAAATTTAAGGAGGAAAAGTTCACATTACGCATATTTTACAGGAAATAAGGCTCATAGAAAGCAAAAAAGACACTTACAAAAAATAAAGTTCATATATTACAGAAGATCGTTCGCGTACACTTTTTGGAAACAATTTTGATAGCTAATTTTTATCTATAAAGACCGTTTTTTTAGTGGCAATTCACTTTTATCTGAAAACCATGATTCTTAATAATTGCTCAAGCTCGAATTTTTTTATGTAAGTTAATTTTTTCTTAGTACTGTACTGCAAATTTTACTTTATTCTTCTTGAACCGTTTTTCAAAGTCCGTTCAATGTTCTTGGATGCTGTTTTCCTAAGACTCGTTTTAATAAACCGAAAATACAAAATTCAAATTGTGAAGCGTAGGGTGATTTTACACGTATTTCATCAAATAGGAAACACTTTATTCTTGTTTCTGATAGTTTCTTTGCTAAATAAGCGGCAGTTGACATAGACGTGTGACTAGAAGCTTTGTCCATATGAAGCTCAACTTTATCAATGTACTTTCCATATAAAAGGTTGTAATTTCTTCTTTAAAAATTGGCTCTAAAATATTCTGCTGATAGTAGAATGAATTAATTTTGGCTTTGCTTGAGACTTTTTTGATTTGTAATTTGCTGCTGTAACAAAATACTGCAACTATCATGAATTTCTTTGGAAACTTTTTTGTACGCGGACGAAGCTATTTCGTACGGTAATTTCCATAAGTTTAGAAATAGAAAATTGATCTTCTTTTATTTTAGTGACTTAAATATACCCATACCTCATCGACCACAAATTTTCATTTTTCAGCAGCTAGGTGTTTTTCATATAATTTTCTACGATTTGTTTTTCTTTCAGCAATCTGTTTTGGCAAAAGCAGATGAACTTTAGATTAAAGCATCCTTTTTAATTTTAATTTTTTTATGAATTATTTTACTTACTGTGTGCCGAAAGACATTGCTAGTTTCAATGCAATGAATCTTTGAGTCTGCGAGTTTTCTCTTTTAGGATCAGAGACAACTTTCTTGATAGTTGCCTGCGTTCGATGAGTCTTAGGATGAGTAGTCGTGGTCGGTTTTAATTTTTTCTTTCAGCTACACGTTTTTTCCCCCTTTTAAATTTAATTTATTATAAGTACCTCTTTTTTTTTAAATGCAATAACCGAGAGTTTTACACCGCTTTGTAATTTGTTGATACAACTATTTCTCCTGGGAAAGTGCAGTTACGTAACCTTCAAACCATCTATTAATTGGAGCCATTTTCAAAATAAATATTTTATTTTTATATTCCAATCAAAAGAAAACATTAGCAGACGATTATTCTGAAATTGCCAAAGTTTTCTCTCAAAATACAGACAAGAAAATAAATTACAAAAATTGTTTCTATAAAGTTCAAATGACCTTATGCATTTTCAACATTTTTATAGTTATTTCTTATTAATTGTTTTGAGTATTTTGTCAAAAATTATTCTAGTTATTTTTAAAAAGTCATAAATAAATAAGAAATTTTGGAGTACTATTGCTGACAAAACGAGCGATTGAGGAAGAAATTATAAATTATATTTTATTTCAGAGTTGCTTATTTATATATTTATTAGTATTGTGCATTTACTTAAAGTTATGTCAAACAAAAGAAAATGGTAAACTGTGTAAGTATAACTACTGTGTAAGTATAACTATTAAACCTTTTTTGCCATATATGAATTTTAAATAAAAAAATTTGGAAAATTCAATACTAATTGATAGAAAAAAAGCCCTTACACATATTTGTATAAACAAAAGTCCGTTTGTTATGTAATGCATTAACAATCTGAAAATTACACTCGACTTTTCGCCATCCAACGATTTCTAAAATAAATATTTTTTAAATATGATATAATCTTTGAATTTAAAATGATTGAACATCAAAAAATTATATTTTATAATAATATAGATATCAAAAGATTGTTTATATTTATAAATTTAATAATGCAAGATTCACGTGCTTCTTAAGTTCTATAATTAATAAATGTCTCATGTTACAAAATTAGATACAATTTTTGACGTTAGAGTTCAACATACAAGAAGCAATCTAAAATATACTGGGTGTCAAATGTATTATGTATTAGAGGCATACAACCTTAGCATTTGAAAATATTCAACTTGGTGTTTTGAAGAGCAGCATGCACCTAACTGAAACATTTTAGGAATTTAAAAATGAATTTGCTGTGTCTCACAGATACATTTGTTGTACAAAATTATTGGAAATTCAATTATGATAATAATCTCGCACAACTTATCTAGCAATGTTCGATCTTGATTATTGTATAATTACCATGGTTCAATAGAGGCATTACACACGCTGATTTCTACAACTGAAATCAGTCAAACATATTTATCAAGAAATTGAATCAAACATTGATAAGATAGTTTATTTTTGTCAAAATAAGCTATGAAGTACAAGTTTTCAAACAACTAAAAATTTTCTGAATATTTTTCAGATAAAAAATGTTTAATTTACTGTTTGAAATTTGTAAAAATGTCACATGATACACAAGATGTAAAAAAAAGTAAATATATACCGTAAAATCCGGCGTATAACGCGCACCCATACTTTCAAGCTACATTTTTTTATTTTTAGGTTTATTCGCCGTATAACGCGCACCCCCTTTTTTACGAAGGAACCTGAAATGTACGCGCTCCAATGTACTGTTTTGAAATCATTTTTTCGAGGTACTATCCCAAGGTTATGAAAAAATAATATACTTCTAGGTCTACAAACCTTTGAGTTCCTTAGAAATGTCATTTATTTTAAATAAATAGTATTACGTTCTATCTACAAGTCTTAATTTTTTGATATGCTTATCTTATTTTCTATTTTTAAAGCTCTCATTTTTATACCCGGCGTATAACGCGCACCCGTAAACTTCGATCTTATTTTTTGAGTTCAAAGTGCGCGTTATACGCCGGATTTTACGGTACTTAAAAACCCTTACATTTGATTAAACAGTTTATCAAAAACATTCGAAAAATAGTCTCTTACCGAGAATACAATGTTTTTATGTATTTAATTTTTTGTCAACTTTTTCAATAGAAAATTTCAAAATTCAAAACAAAACAATTAAAATAATAGATTAATTTTGTATTTTAAATATCTGAGCTACCAATTATTTAGCATTTTAAGAAATACAATTATTTATACATTATATGTTTTAGCTACAATTATCAACAAGAATAATGCAAATTGCAGACAAGAATAACAGATTTTGTGATCACAGTTATGAGTCTACACTTCCTGGAGAAAGAGTAAAAGAAGTCACACACACACACATACAGAAAACAATCAACCATATAATTATAACGATTAGTTACATAGTTGCATTATCTTCTATTAGTTCAATTAAGAATAGTAAACAATTAAAATCCAGTCGAACACTTCAGCACTAAAATTTCGAGCCTTCTTTAAATATTATTGCATATTCTAATTAAAAATCGTTAACTAACTAATTTTATTTAAACTATTCTATTCAATTACAGTTTGAATCAGGCAATACACGAGTCTGCGACAGTGATGACGCACTTTTAAAAAAGTGCGTGTATTTAAGAAGATTATTAACACTAAAAAGAGTTTTCCTATTCATTAAGTAGCTAACAAATTAAAGTGGGCAGACACGTTTTTTTTCAGTTGCTTTGTCTCATGAGATTCTGTTCGTTCACACGTATAAGATAGGAGATATGATTAGTTTAGAAGTTTTAAAAAGAACATGTAGATACAAATAAGGTTTCTCTAAGCGGAATTAAATAGAGTCTGTTGACGTCAATGCAGAAGTAGTTATAGTTAAAAAAAATTTTTTTTAGAAAGTACTTTCTCAATAAAGTTAAATTTTAAATCATTAAAATAGTTAACGGATATAATATTTTTATAAATATATATAATCAAATATTTTTTAAAAAATCCTCATTTGAGAGTTTTAGCAAATTTTATATAATTGATGAATTTTATGCATTATAATGAGTTTAACGAATTAATCTGTTAAAATAAACGAAAACGTATACTGAAAACTAGACATAATTTGTTAGCATTTTTTCGTATAGTTCCCATTAATACGAAGTATAAATGTTGAGTTTCAATATTTTTCTAGTATACGATTGCTTAAGCTTCAATGAATGTATTGAAATAAATACTTTATTCTACTCATAATTTTATTTTATCATAATAGCAGAAACTTTCACATATCATTCAAAATTTTTTTTTTATAAATAAATGGATGACATTTGTTTCGTATTGTAAAACAATTAGTTCTATTTCAATCTGTTTTATTTTGTGAATTAATTTTAAATTGATAATTTAAGTATTAAATTAGTTACAAGTTAAAAGTTCTCTTTCGAATTATTATCGTCTGCTTTAATTTAACAATAAAAGTAAGTTTAACTTATCTTACTTAATTTATTTGTTGATAGACATAATCATTTGTTGTCAAAGTTTTGTTGCTTGAGTTGGTACATCTTTTGTAATTATTCTAAATAAGTGTTTGTTCTCGTTCGGAACAAATTCTAACGCGTAATTAAAGATATATATAGTTGAACTTATTATATTATTAATTTTTGTATATTTTTGAGATATTATAATTCTTTTGGAGATATTTTTGATCATTTGAGAGATTACAAGAATAAAAAAGCGTTCATGGAATGAACTTCGTCTACTATTATTCACAACGTCTGTCAATGATAATTTTTTCTGGTACTACTATAATTATAGAAAATAAAAATACAAACTGATTTAGAACCAGTTAAATAGAAAAAAATATGTAAATTTTTTTAAAAAAAGGAAATTTTAATCATTTTAATTTTGTATACTTTAAAAATATCTATGATATTCTTAAATTAAGTAAAAAACTAATATAGTAGTCGATATATTATAAGTTATAGAGATCCAACTTTTATGGTAAATATAAGTATGATATACTGCAGAATTGCATAAAAATGCATTATGTGTTCTTATAATAAATATATACATCATATTTACTCATCTTTATGAGATATGTTTTTTAAAAAAAACTATATTCTTATATTGTACAAATACAAATGCATCAATTTTCAATTGAAGCTTGATTTGGAAATTATCCTAATGAATGTTTTCTGTTACAGATCAGAATTAAAAAAAAAAAAAAAAATGGAAATTCTTTTAAAAACTATTATCACAGATTGCCTTCATAATTTCTGTGTTCTTTTATTAAAATTTGGTTCTTGTTATTAACATTAGAAACATTTTTAGAGAAGATAGCTTCGTTTAAAAGGTAAGAAGAAAAAACGTTTACGAAAAATTAAGTGAAAAAACTATGGAAATTATCCTCTCCCAATTTTCTCTTTTAAAATTTGTTATATTAGATAAAAAATAATTATATTCCATAAATATTATTTCTCCAAATATATTAAATGATCAGAAGTATTAGAACGATTATTTAGAATTTATTGCCATTAAAAAGCTTTGGCTGCGGTAACCTAGTAGTTATGGTCAAGGACTCGTGGCTGGCCCTAGTGCCACTGAAAACCCACCGTGTAGAGAGGCTGATGTGCATGTTAAATTTGTCGAAGCTCAAAGTCCTCCCATTGGCGTGTTGTGGAAGTTTGGAGAGGGGGGTATCAATTCAGGTTTCATCCTCGCCACATTACCATGACTCAAAATTACGAGGTCCACCGCCAATAGCTTAAAAGGGCGAAGGTAATAAACTCTCACTCGCACCATTAAAATGTTATATTTCTAGCGACATGGTAAACCATAATAATCTTGATACTTCTTCAATATCAAATGTTAAATTTTCTTAGATTAGATTTGTTTGCAAAAATAAAATATTCAAGTGTAAGCAAATAAATTAATGTACTCCAAAACAAGCAAATTAAAGTATTGTTTTCTCGCTGAGTTTATATTTATGTTAAATTAAATTAAAAATAATTTTATTTTCAAAATTGGAAATTACTTTTAACTTTGCAAATTATATTCCTTTTGTACTTTTACATGTATATTTTTTCTCTTTTGCTGTAATTATTCTTTTATAGAATGTAATTTGCGTTCTAAAAATATCCTTTCTAAGGTGCCATTTAAATTTCTATCATTCATGAAAAAAATCAAGAAGTTTTTTTTTCTCTAACGCATTTATTTTAATTTATTTTTCTCGTAAACTACAAACCATACTATAGATCTTAAGCAACCGCATGAATGTTTAATATGCAACAATTTTTTTTCTAGTTTTTTAAGCCAGTTAATTAAATTGATACGAAAAGAAAATTAAAAAAAATGAACGAGAGCATCTAATAAGAAAATAAATAAAACCTCTCAACCCATAAATCTTCTTTTCCTTTTGATTTTTTTTTATTTGTCGAAGAATTAAAAAAAAAAAAAAAGTTGAGTCTGAAAGAGCCAATTTGGTCGTTTTTGGAAGCTACTAAAGCATTAAGTTTATTGCATAAAACTCTACCAAATGCCATTTTAAAAACCTTTATCCTGTTTTATAAATAACGCATATTACCAGAATATGTTCTGTGTGTGTGTTTACGATGCACTATCCATTAATAAATTTTTAAGATAGAAAAATAACATTATGTACATACATTTTATGAATAATCCAATTTACTTTTTGCCAGAAAGAAAAATGAGCGAGCTAATGTTATTCAGACAGTTTTGGAAAGAGCATTTTCTTATACTTTGGGAAGCTTTCCAGAAAAAAAAAGTTTTCTAAAATCATTAATACTAGAAGTAAAGTCAGAATTAAATGAAGTTTTTGAAAAATGTTTTTGTTAAGAGGCTAAATATTTCTTAATTTCTAGTAATCAGTTATTCAGCCATTTTTTTATTCGGTCTTTTGAATAGTTTTTGGTTTGTCATAATTTTGTACACTATTTTTATTTTATTCGTAAGCTGATATAGTGAGTTTCACTGCAGGTTTCGAAAATATATATTCTCTTCATTTTTTCTTTAAAAAATAATATATATATATACATATAAATTACATTAAAGCGTGTGAAGCGCGCCCCCCCCCCCTCCTGCTCCAATGGGCTGCATATTAGCACAACTAAGCCTTTGCAGACTCATTAAGTCCCCAAATGTGATATCCATTTCCGTGGTGGCGCCATCTAGTGGCGGATCCCGCAACCAAATTTGGATGCCTGAATTAGTTCAAGCTCTCGTCGAATGCTGAATATTGCCGTGAGTACCAGAGCCAAATTGATACTCAAGGAATTTTTTACATTCCACAAAATCATGACATGCATGCCTACTATTTTCGAATCCAGGCGGGGTCGAACCCGCATCTTTAGGCTAACGAAGTGGGCACGCTAACTCTAAGCCACCGAAGGGGTTACAAAACGATGTGTGAAACTAACAAATACCTATTTTTGTACTTTATAGTTTTTTAAAATGATTCTAAAATATAAATAAGTTAAAAAATACTATTTTTAAAACAGTTTAAAAAATCAAATTACCAATGATTTTTGACACATTATATAAGAACTGTATGAATATATAGCTGGAATAAAAAAAAACACTTAAAATTCGTCAAACTTGTTATACCTAGGGTAACTTAAATTAAAATAAAATATAGCATTTATTGAAGAGTTTTTTTCTCGTATTTCTTTGTGAATTATACAGTTTTCTTACTTCTTTATGATATTTATTTTGTATGTAGTATGCGAAATAAAATTTTACAATGCACTTAGTTAGCACAACCATTTTTTTAAAAAATCAATTCACTCTAAATCACGGCTAGGTAATGATAATGCGAGATACATTCTAAGAAGTAGACAGGTAATTTAAATAATAACAAAATGATACAATTAAAGGGATAAATTAATAGTAAGGCGAGTTTTTAAGAAAATTATTGGCGTGTGTGTTTTAAGAGTCGAGTAATAATATATATATTTGATTGGTACAGTTTCAATTAGGAACTGTCACAAGAATTTCAGATAAATTTTTAATATTTTTAAAAAAATTTTTGTTCAAATGAGCATTTATTATTATTTGGTAGTTCATTTCAACACAAATTTAATAAACAAAAATACCGCGTACAGAGCCAGTGAATGAATTAGAGTAAATTTTCGTTTATTTTGCTTCAAAAATTATTAACAGCCAGCAGTCAAAAACCGGCCTAAAACTAACAGAATAAAAATATGCATTGCGTCTTTTTTAAAAAAAATATAATAGGATAACAAAGTTTCTTTAAAAAATCAAAATCAATAGCAAATTTGTGATTTCAGGGCAGACAAATAGTGAATTATCATATATTTTTCCAGCTGTCAGAAGATCTTGCATGGTAAATAAAGGCAGTGTACTTAACGTTATCAGGAGAAAATAACACAAATTCAGATAGATATTGAAAAATTAAGTAGATATATATCATAGAAAGACTCAAGCAGTAAGTTTAGGAAAAACGAAAATCTTTAATATAACAATTTTGATTAAAGTTTATAAGGCTTTTGACCGGTCTGCTAGGTTTAGTGTCAAACTTCTGTTAAGCTTAAACTTTCTTTACGGTCTAGTAGGCTAATAATGTCGAGGCAAAGAGAGATCAGACTGTCTTTGAATTAGAAGATAAGTTATCTCGGGGTCGGTCGTCGACTTTGCTTAACTAACATCATTTGTAGTGATAGTCTGGTCCATGCATCCACATCCACTTAATTAACCCATAAGTATCAAAATCATAAAGAATTCCATAGAGAGTTCAATGATTTCATACAAAACAAGAGTATTGGCAGTTTAATATCAAATTAATTAGTTATAGCACATAGTCTAAAACAGCAGTTCTGAAACTTTCGGATCCCCCCTTTATGTATCAACCAGACGCAGCGGTCCCCCAAGATTTTGAATACCTCTCCTTGACTCCTAACACATGGCTAAGTGATTTAAATGCAATCGTTAACGTGTTGGCACACTATGAATCCAGTTCTTAATTTTTTGCACAAACGTTTCTGCATTTTTTGAAAATATTACGCTGTAGTAGTAGCTATGAAGCTACAAACAGTAAAAAACACGTGACTTCATATTCTTTATCAAAATACATGTTCCAGTAGAGTTTTTTCATTGGGGGTAATTTAGAGATCAAGTTTAGAATGGATATCTTTCAATTTTTTTCAGTGAAGACTTTCAGAGTGTGTACAAGAGGAAAAGCTTAACATTAAATTAGAAACCTTCAACCCCTAGAAAGGCACTACGGAACCCCAGGGGACCATGGACCCCAGTTTAAGAACTACTGGTTTAAAATATAAAGATTTGACTTAATTTCAAATTGTATATGTGGAGAGAAATGTTAACCCCCCCCTAAAAAATTCAAAAATAAATAAATAAAAACAATAAGACAAAAAGTAATAAAATAATAAATGAAAGTGTTGTTTCAACAGAATATTTGTTTAAATAAAAAATTTGTTTCCTTATGTAATATTATTTCCTTATTCCAAGTGCAATTCCAAACAAACATTGCAAAATTTTCTTGCGTCATTTTTTTATTAAGAAGCCAAACCCCACAAAATATATAAAACAACTATTAGGATAACAAATATAAAACCAGACGATAAGGTTACACACAACAATGGATTGAATAAAAATAAATCGACAAGTTAAATTATTATTTCTCTTTAAACTGTTTGAAATCCCAATTGGATGAGGACATAAAATTTCCTTTCGAAGGGATTACCAAAAATTTGTGGCTCGAGTTGCCAAACCTCAGATAATTCAGGGAACATTCAATTTTGAAATTGTAATCAGAGAAAAAAACAGTTATATGTTAATTTATAAATCTATATTATTGACTCGATCTTCATACAGAGTTAAGAAACTTGAAAAGTAGTATAAATCGCTTGCTCAAAAGTAATTTAATATACAGGAGTGATAAAAAATGTACACATATTTTAAGACTTGGTAATGCTCGTATGTTAATGCCATAAGTTTGAGATCGCATTGGTTATAGGGTTAAGTTGTAAGAGTTGGTATTAACAGTTGGGATTAGTGTTTCAAAGGTACAACAACAGTTCAGAGACAGATGGATCTAGTGCTTTTGTTGGGAAAGTGAGACCATGGCCCAAGTACATCTGACTTTCGAGCAGCGAAAAAACGTTTTGAAATGGTATTGGAAGTTCGAAAATATCAGAGAAGTACAATGACATTAGAGGCAACAATAATGAAAGGAGCCACCAACACGCTTAACCATTGCTCGCCTTCGCGATAAGTTTGAAATTGATGGAACAGTAAAGGATATGAATAAAGGACGATCAGGCTGGCCACGCACATCACCAAGCGAAGAATCTTCTGTTGCAGTGTTATATTCATTCTCATACGATCCCCACAAAAATCGACATCACAATGTGCTCGTGAAACAAGCTTGAGTAGGTCGTATTTTGCAAAGAGCAAAATGGTAAGTTTACGTACTACAATTGTCACACACACTGAATGAGGACAATCCAGACAGAACTCAATTATGTGAATGGTACCTCACTCAGGTTGAAAATGATACCAATTTTGTTTCCCAAGTGATGTGATCCTTTTTACTTATGGGGTTACCTCAAGAACTTGGGGTACATCAAGAAACTACACATACTAGAGAAATTGCGCTGTGAAATTGAAACGGCTTGTCACACAATTCCTGTAGCTATTCGGAGAGATGTCACCTACAATCTACGGCATCGTGCTCGAAAATGCGTGGTGATGGGTGAATTACACTTTGAACAATTATTGTAACTTTGTCATTTTTATTCACTGCAATTCTTATGACAATATATACGTTTTTCTTCATCAAAGTATGTATACATTTTTTTTGATCACCCCTGTATGAACCCTTAACTCTTTTCCAAATCTCTCCAGAACTAATTATTGAAATGAAATGTACATTGGATGATAGTCTAGAGAATTTATATTTAAAAAAAATATTAACATATTTTGCTTTAAGACGCACACGCACGCTCGCATGCACTCTCATCTGAGTCTCATCTTCTCCTCTAGTAAGGTTAAAGCAATCGCCAACTTAATTTACTACGATAGAAAGATTCGAATTACATGTTCAAAGAAAAACAGAAGGATGTGTTAATTGAAAAATATTCGATATTATTCTTCACAGAAAGAAATTAAAATACATTAAATATGTAGCAACACAATAAAAACTATAAATTCATTCAAAGCATAGCGACTATGTATTAAAAGAATTATAGCCATATATTCTGGCAAAATGGGAATACAGTATACATTCAAGCAGCATAATAAGTAAATAAACTAAACTTAGTGGCGCAACAGCCCATGTGGACCAATGCCTACTGTGCCTATCTCAGTTTTCGTAGCCTTGGACTCTGAAGTGCAAGAGATGTTCCGGTCAGGTGGTGAGTCTGACGTGAAACTCACAGTGTTTAGTTCTCAAGCAAACTTGATGCTCATTTATCGACCTACTGAAGGAATGAAAGGTTGAATCAACCTTGCCAAGCCCGGAACTTAAAACCCGGACCTGTGGTGTGGAAGCCCGATGCACTACGACTGAGCCACTGGGATTCTCAATAAGTAAATAACAATACAAAAATTACAACTTAAAGTTGTTTAACCTATATTAATAGCAATTTTGTTCTTTGACAATCCAGCTATTTTTTCATGTATTTCATAATATATATATTTTTTTTGTGTGTGCCATTACTCACAATATCCAATGCAACTTAAAATATTTGATTCCGTTAAGAACCGTAATTTCGTAAAAGCGTATAAATCAGCGTTTCTCCTCAAACTGTGGGGCGCGCCCCCCTTGAGGGGCGTGATAACTCTACGAGGGGGGCGCGAACTTATTGAAAAGTTGAAAACTAAAGATTATTCAAAAAAATATTAATTTACTGAAAGTAGACAAACAAAATACTTTCTGACATAATAAAATATAAAATACACAATTACACTGATATAATACACTTATAAAAGTATTAGTACTGTACAATGTATTTTATTATTAATTTAACAATACTAAGTCAAGAACAAGTTTGATAATTACGAGTGACCACATGGGCTTGTGTGTGTGTGTGTGTATTAACACTTATCTCGATCATTTGTACGGTTTATAGTTAATTCCTTAACTGCCGATTAAAAGTTACGTGGTTCGCTCCCCAATGCCACTGTTTTCCTCGTAGACGCGCGTATTTTGATGGGTTTTTTGGGGGGTGGGGGGTAGGAGAAAAGGTATAAACAAGCAAATCCTCTGAAATAAGTAAATCCTTTTCAAACACTGCCAATGTCATTTTATTGCATTCCAAAGCCTTCGGAATAATTTTTTGGATAGCAGTGTACAGAAAAGATCATACTGCGGAAAGACGTATATATACGTCCAGAAAATTAATGCTTTGGCTGAGCAAGACATTTATATACGTCTGTGACACAAAAAAGTTAAAGTCGTATTGTAGATTTAACGTCAAAGTATAATGTTAATTAATTCCATACATTGTTATTGTATGAAGGGGGGCGCGATGAAAATGATGATTGAATATTGGGTCGCCAGTATTGAAAGTTTGAGAAGCACTGGTATAAATAAATAATTTATTCATTTATTTGATATTTAGTGTCACTTCAATTGGACTATTTATAAAAAATTGTCTCTTAAGAATAGTATAAGAAGGAAAAAAAATTATTTAAATGTAATACTTGAGCAAAATAAATAAATAAATAAATGAAAAAATAATGGCATACTTTCAAAATATTCTTTTTTTAAAATTTTTTTTTATGGAAAATGGATCTAAAATGATAATATTTTGCCTGTATAAGGTAATTCGGGGGAAGATGCCAGTTTGTTAATAGTACTTTTATGCGTCGATAGATGGCAATTTTGAGCCACTTGTGTGAAAAGACTGGTTCGACATTGTGGCTTGTGAATTTATTTGAATGAATCGTCTTTAATCGGCCTTATTTTTCGATCTTTTAAATATTTAAAGTAGTGAGTACAACTTCATAATATTTTGTTCCTCATATTTAAAGTCTATAAACGTACTTGTTATTTTAAATAAGATATTAGCAATAATGTTACGCATAATGTTACACATACATGTTTTTCTATAGTTATTGTTATTTCACATTTAATTTGGTAACGTTTGTCTTATTTTTTTTATTTACTGTGGTGTTGTTGCTTCTTACTACACGACTGGTGGCATTTTCCCCCATATATGGGGGAAGATGCCACAATTAAATGAATTTCTTTATCATTAAATTTCTTATTTATTTTCATACTAAGAAGAGAATTAACTTGTATACATAAATAATTACTTTTTAAAAATAAAGTATTTTTTTCATGGTCTTATCATTTCAATTTTGAATGTACTAATCGAAAAATCTTTAATTGTGGCGTCTTCCCCCGAATTACCTTATAGCTAACACTTCTGAACAAAGCTTGAACTGGTATTTTTAAAGTATATAATTTGGAAGTATTAATGCTTAACCCTCTAAGCGGCCTGCACTTAAAGTCTTGCCATTCTGAAGATGCTTCAAAAATGCACCGCACATATTTTTTTGCTTTCAGGTGGGGTTCTCAAAAGCGGTTGATCCGCATTTTTAAGAATGCGGCTCGGCCGCTTTGGGGAATCTTGCTTGAAGGCAGAAAAAGCATCTCTGGAATGGCGGAATTTTACGTGCAGGCCACTTGGAGGGTTAAATATATCAAAGTAGAGAAATTTTAACAAAGCACTAGTTATTATTCCAATTGATAGTAACTCTGAAAACAATGCGAATTTTTAAAAAGAAAAAAAACAACCCTAGCTCAAACTTTGTAGAAAAGTCTTATAGTTATGTATAGGCAGATTATTATTATTATAGAAGCATATTTTAATAATAGAATGTTTCAAAAATACATAATTTCTTTCTTTACGTTTTGCCAATAAATTGCATTTACAGGCGTCTCCCGTATAACACGGTACTTGTAAAATACGGTTTCTATATTACCCGGTGCAAAACTTGAATTTAACATTACTCGGTTTTGATATAACACGACTTTAAAAAATTAATATTATTCCCGTTCAACAGGGGGGATTCCAATTCTCTTTAAAATGGAATTTAAAAGAGAATAGCAAAGTTCTTTAGCTCCTTATAGAGAAATTCTGAAAGAATTGCTAGATCGAAACAGACAGGTAATTGCAATGAACTAAATTCATGACAATTACGTGATAAAGGGAAACACGTGTTCTACATTGAATTCAAAACAAACATCAAGCCAATTGTACTTGTTTTATTTGTAAAATTTAGATAAAATTTCAAGTTTCATAGTTGAGTTAAGATGTCCAAGTATTATAAAAAAAGTACGTCAAAAGGTTTTTAAATTAAAAAAAAAAGAACTCTTATTTTATACGTGTATTTTCAAATCAAGTATATCTTGCTTATTTATAATTGTTGACAAATATGAACTTTTTAAAAGAAAGTTTCTGAAAAAAGAAAAAAGTTGGCAACAACGAAGAACTTTGAACTGATTGAATAGAAACACTTGTTTGCATTTATTATTTAACTATGACGTCACATGAATTTATAAATTGATTGGCCAGAAACACGTGTTTGTCATTTATCATGTAATTATGACGTCATATGAATTTAGCCCATTACGTCAAATAACTTTTGTAATAATGGATAAATAACTAGCGAAGAGGGGTTTCAACCAACTTTAAGAAAAAAGTAGATTAGTGGTAATCTCTGATGAGAATGATGATGAAAATTAATTTTGTGATCCTAATAAGCCGTTGTTTTTTATTTTAGAATAATTGTTATTTTTAACACGTTGTGTCAGAATAGACGAACACCGCACTATTAAAAAAGTCTTCAATGCCCAACCAATTGGCAGACGGAGAAAAGGCAGGCCAAATCTAAGATGGATTAAAGGCTTAGAAAAAAGTTCTCCTAGTTTTGAGAATTGAAAATAGGAGGACACTAGCAGGGAGAAGGCTGGCGTGGGAAAGACTTCTTAAGAAGACCAAGGCTCATCCTGGGCTGCCGAGCCACTGTGGAAGGAATGAAGTTATTTAATATAATAAGATTTTTACTATATATTTAATTTTTGGACTTCATATTTTTGTTTTTGTTTAAAAACTTGATGTTAATTTACTTTTTCATTTGTACGTTTTATTGGAATGAGATTTCAGCTATCATAAAAATCTACATCTTAAGACATGATTTTGATATAACACGGTATACACTTTGTCTTAATTTATAATATTTTCAAGTTCCGTATTACACGGTTTCGATACAACACGCGAAACACGGTTCAGAAACGAAACAGTATATATTTGCAAGATTTATATTATATACTAGGTAGGATTTAAAAGTTCCCGGACTGAGCCTGTAACGTGAAGAAGTTTTGCAGTAGAGCGATTACGATAACATTTCTGTGCCACTGCATTCTTCCCCTTTTCTAAAAAAGTTGTGACAGCCCCCTACCTGGGGGAGCCATCTCTTCATCTACTCGACCTAGATTTATAGTGAGTAAGGACTGAGGACTTAAGCTAGCCATAATAAAACCACTTTATTATTATCAAATATAATAATCAAAGACAATCTTACTCTAGGGAGGAAATCAAGAGTGATATATCGTAGCTCTTAATCTTATGTGAATAAGCGCCTGAAATCCTAACCACCTAACTTGCAGTAAAGTAATCCTATGAATCCTAACTTCCTTACTTTATTTGTATAGCTAAAACCCGCTCTATAATTACGCGTCTAAGTTCAGATCCTTACCATAACGGTTCAGCAACTCAGCTTCCTTTTCTCCTTCTTTCACGATTACTAAACCTCCACTATATATCTAGTACCTAATCTGCATATCAAGGTTTCTTCTTGAGAGGGATGACTGTGAAATAACTCAATTGATGGCCCCAATGATTCCCCAAGAGGATTAGTTGAAAAAACTCCGTAAAGCCCCGTCACAAAGTTTGTCCCAAATCACGTGGTCGAAGGCTTGCCATGGCGTCGTATTTTGTAGGTGGATGCATTTAGCATCCGGAGATTGAAAGAAATTGCTTTTGTTGAGCAGAGAATAATATCAAATTTTGTGTTGGATTAGAAAAGAGTGCTACCAAGACGAACGAAATGCTGAAGCCTGTTTAAGGCAGAGAAACATTATCGCGAACGCAAGATTTTGAGTGACATCGACGTTCAGAGAAGGCAGGGAAAGTGTCAAAGACGACGAACGCTCTGGACGTTCACAGACTTCCCTCACCGCTGAAAACATTGAAAAGGATTCTGTGGTATACGTAAGAACATGCTTCAAACAACGATGGGGTGAAAATGAAAACAACTGTCCTGCCACATCCTTCTTACTCCCCTGATTTCACTCCCTGAAACTTCAGAAAATTTTTTGAGCAGGCACGTCACTTGCAGGATCATCGACTTCAATCTGCAGATGAAGTTAAAAGTGCATCGCAGACTGAATAAAAGAACATGGCTAAAAATGAATTCCAGAGACTATGGCAGCTATGGCAAAGGTGGTGTGCTGTTGCTCAAGGTCTTATTTCAAAGGAGTATGTGTTTCAGCAACTTAACCCGCGATCACTCGCGCAGGGTGTTCTGTACACCCTAGCAACAAGAAAATTCTCCCAGGATTCTAAAAAGAATGTGCAGAACCACGATTTTTTCTGTAGCTGTACATTTTAGGTCACTGAGCCTTCAGGCCTGATGCAATCCCTCTTTCTCGAACGATTGGAATGTAATGACCTTCAAAAGTTTATCTGGGGGCTGAGAACTCCCTCGAGAAATTGAGCATTTGTATACAGTCTGCTCTGAATGCTCGAATATAATTAAAATATTGTTTTTCTATACTTTCTACTATCATTATCTCATTAATTATAAAGTATATTTATTACTGGTATATACGTTTTATACTGGTTTATGAAAAAATATAAAATTATGTGTTTTAAAATGAAAATTTTGTATGTTTAGTTTAAATTAATGTTACTCTCATTTATATGCAATAAATTTAATAATTTTATTTGTATAATACAAAAAAAAAACATCTTGTACTTTATAAATATGTATCATAATGACCTAATTTTATTTTCATAATTAAATGCACGTGTTAAAAGTTTGGGGTGTTCTCTACACCCCGAGAGTAACGACGGTAGCAAAAACAGGCGCGAGTTATCGCGGGTTAACTGGTAATATTATTCAAGTTATAGAATCAGTACGGGAACTTTCAAATCCTACTACACGTACATACATAATAATATAAATAAATAAAATAATAATTTCAATAAATAAATAAAAAAAAGTTTCGTATAACACGGGCTCGATATAGCACGATATGAATTAACCGTGTTATACGAGCAACACCTATAAATGATTTTTTATTGTAATAACATCCTTAAAACAATTTTACATGTATTTTCTATTTCAACTGACACTAAAAATATCAAAAAATGTTCATTAATACTCTTTTGCAAAATCTAGAATCTGAATGTAGTCAAATACCTGAATTAATTAATTAACTATTAAAAATACTTCACATTACTTCATCAGACCAAACAAAATTTTACATAATAAAATTAATACATAATAAGAAAAAAATAAACTATCTTAACTTTTATTGGAGGTGGAGGGGGGAGTTCAGGATTTCGATTTAGCGCAAGCATCTACGCGAGGAAGGATGGAATGAGGAACAAAAGAAAAAGAGAAAAGAGAACGCTCCCTTACATTCTTATGATTGACGAGCTTCATGAGCTTGAATTCCCTGTAGGCTCTTTTCGCGTGAGTGACATTTTGGAAGGGTCTGCTCAGTTTCTTGATGGCCACATTCTGACGGGTCACAGTGTCGTATGCAGCGCTGAAACAAACAAAGTACATAACATTAGACACACAAAAATAGAAAAACAAGCACAGGCATTATGACCGAAAATAGAACACATATGGTACTGTTTTAGTGATAAATTTACCGAAATTCTTTCATAAAGGTGAACATTAATGTATGAGAATTTCTCTCTGGAAGGGGAATTAGAGAGAATTCTACTCAGAGAATATTTTTGTATATAATAATTCTTGGAGTGCACAGGTGGATGACAAAAGCATCGCAAATCCCAACAGCCCCTCATTCTTTGAGAATATTTTAATTTTCCTTTCATTCCAGAAAATACACCCCCTCTTCCTGCGTATCTTTTGTTTCTAGATTTTCCACTTCGTGATTATTTGTTCTAAGTTCAGGTATTAATTTAAAACAAAAATGACACACGATTTTCAGTTTCCTTACAAATTTATCCCTTTATCTACCGCATTATGATTTACTGCAGTTTTTATCATGCAATATTTTTTTTTTGAATCAATACATTGAAAATTAAGGGATATGCATACTCAAAGGGATAGTTAAGGGATATGCAAAATACTCAACTTTGGGAAATTTAATCCGTTAGAGCTACTTAATTAATTAAAGAATTTCAACTGTAAATTTTATACACTGTTCACTTAAAATAAATAGTCAAATCGTTTTCTAAGGTCTTCATTAACATACAAAAAGAAAATAAGACACTTATCTTTGACATTAATTATTTTTTTGGAACAAAAATGACAATTTTTACAATCCGTTGAAAAAGCCGTCAGCGGAAAATGCAATTCCTGCTATAAAACTATTCGCCTTCCCCGCTAAAATACTCATCATAGAATCCGTGCTGCAATACATCTTGGAAGAGTGGATTTCAAAGAATATCCTGCGACGTATCGTCAGAGTATTCGTAATAATGGTTATTCTATGTAGTTTTAAAGCGAGTGGTACTTATAAGTACTGTCGGTAGATAAAGTGTTAAATTATTGTATTTCAATAAGGATATATTTTAGAAAGCAAGATTTTCCAAAAATAAACTCACACCTTTAATTTCAATCGCGGGCTATTTTTATACATGTAGAAAAATAAAGGGGGATATATTATACTATAAGTTGCAATATTAATTAAGTCGAATAAAATTTTTTTACACATATTTATTGCTTTTGCTTTTTACAAGCCTTTTTCTACCCATAAAAACTTAAGAGATTTTCAACTAGAATTCAAAGCAAACTTTCAAAGCAGTTATATCAAGGCTTCTTAGGTAATGTAGCCGCGGTAACCGAGTGGTTATGATTACGAACTCGTGGATGGGAATTGACGAGTCACGAGTTCGAATCCTAGTGCCACTCAATACCCGCCGTGTAGAAGGTCTGAGGTACGTTAAATCTGTCATGGCTTGAAGTCCTCCCGTTGGCAAGATGTAGAAGTTTAGCATGATTTGGAAGTTTTACACCTAAGGTGTCATCCTCGTCACTTGAACTTAATTCAAATAACGAGGTCAATCACCAAAAGTACACAGTAAATTTACATAACACAAATTAAAGGCAAATTCACAACATACATACATATTTACGTAATATAAATATACAGAGCCAAAAATAATAATAATAAAAAAAACATAAAGGGCAAGAGAAAAGAGTTATTGGCAACGGACTTCGTAATTTTGAGCCACGGTCAAATGATGAGGATGACCAAACTACCACAGCATGCCAATGGAGGGACTCTAAGACACGATATATTAAACATGCATTAGACCCTTTACCCGGGTGGTCTTTAGTGGCACTGGGCTCGAACTCAAGACACGCCGGTCACAACTACGAGTGAGTGAGTGAATATTAACGTCACACTGTTCAGCTAATAGAGACCTTTTGGCGACGGACGTCGAATTTTGAACCATGCTCAAGTGACGAGGATAAACCTGAGCTAGCACCACCATCTCCTAACTTCCACACCCCACCAAAGGGAGGATGTTTGTGGGGTGTGGCAGCAACCGTGGAAACGCCATGTGGGTCTTCAGCGGTATTAGTCTCGAACTCATGACACGTCGACCACGAGTCGGAGTAGGTTATCATGGCCGCTCCGTACTGTGACTTTAAAAAAACAATAGATCATTCAATCAATCAATTTAAACTAATAATTTCAGTAGTAAAAAAATAACCATAAATCCATATCCCAAAAAACCCATAACTGTAACTGTAAAGAAACCATAAAGTAAGCCCCCCTCAAAAAAAGAAATTAATTACTCGCTATCATTATAATAAAATTAAATGCAATGTCCCTTTATTTTTTTTAACCACAGAAAAGCATAGAATTTTTAACTTTCAAAATATTACATTTCAATAAGTAAAAGAAAAAAAAAAGAATCTGTTGAAACGTGTGAAGAAAAATGAAAGTTATTTCACGTCAAATATTTCTCTCGCGCCTTTTTACAATTCCACGTCGCCTTTTTTCTTGCTTTATTTTGTATGCGAGCAGCATGTTTACTGGCACTCGTTCACAAAAGAACGTTTCTCGAAAAAGATTCGAACAGAATAAACAGCTGCAGCGCGCCTCTGCTTTCGCCAACGAGGAAAGTACACAAACCAGAATTGTTCTTTCTTTTTATTTCGCAAAGTGACAATAAATAAAGCTGATATTTTCACCCACCACCGAAGCAACAGTCTGAGAAATTTTATGGCTTGCGCTAACGCAAACCGCGTTCCCCAGAGCTTTCGATTGAAAATATACAGAATGGGTAGAGGGAGTGTAATAATTTTTTTTTTCAAAAAGTATTTTTCGTTTTTTCCAGGAAAGTTTAAAAGCGTTTAACTATACGAACTGTGAATTGTGATAAATTCAAGATATCTTTATAGCCCATTGTTATATGTTTGAAAGCTGTAATTCATCATTGCCTTGCGTCTAGCTTAATATAACATAATGAGGTTTGAAATTTTTACCGCAAGCATTAATGAATATCAAACACTACGTACATGAAATGTAAAATAAAATTAGCTTAAATATATAATATTTATATATTGAACGCGTTTTTTTCGGCATCCTTTTCCCCCCAAAAGGTTCAATAACCTTATCTAATTATTTAACCGGAAAAGCAGTTAGTGACGCTGATGGCTGTGCTGTAGGGCCTGGGTTCGTATCCCAGAAAAGGCCGGTATTTTTGTAAATTCATAGTGCATATGCGGCATGAAAGCACTCTAAATCAGGGGTTCTAAGGCTTTCATCACCGCGGCTCCCCTTTTATGTATCAGGGTCACATCGCGGCCCCTCAAGATTTTGAACATCACATCCCGACTTAATATTCTTGATCAAAATACAAGTCCTTGTAGATTTTCTTCACTGGGGACTATTTAGTAATTTAGCCTAGTATGGCACATCTTTTAATTTTTCCACGAGGCCTTGCAGAATCTGTAAAAGAAGGAAATCTCAACGTTACATGAGAGACTCTGGGAACCCTTTAGAGTGGCCAAGGGTCCATGGACTACAGTTTAAGAACCGCTGCTCTAAATATTTACTGAGTCGCAAGTCCTCTCGAGAGGTTGATGAAAGGTGAAGAGAGGTGGGAGGCCCCTACCACCTCCCCAGGGCTCTCTCTTTAAATTGGGGTGAAATCGAGCCAAATCGTACTGCCACCTAACGACATAAGTAACGACTATGTAACGTGGCTAACGATATAGGTAAAACTATTCCCTTGCCACGATGAATTTCGTTGACCTCGATCAGACAACGTCGATCAAGTGACATAAAAAATAACAACCCTCTAATCCACCCCGTAATTTTAAAACTGGTCAAGTGTCGAGGACGACATCTCAGCCTGAACTTTGATCTACATACTTCCCCACTATGCCAAAGTGAGAATTTAGAATCTCGACAAGGTTTAATGTGTATCAGCTCCTCTACACAGAGGGTCATAAAAGGGATATAAATAATTTTTCGTATCCATGACCATTTGGCTTGGGTATACCTACCATGGCAAAAAAAATAATATTCATGAACAAAAGTTGCAGTTATTTTATATATAATATCAAATTTGTATAAAATCTTAAAATAAATTTCAAATGTACATATTTACAGTACATCAATGCTTCTCAAACTTTCAATACTTGAGACCCCTTAATAATACTCCCTTCCCCATCCAAACAATAGCAATGATATACTTCGAAGCAAATCGACAATTCGAATTTAATTGCAAACCGTACAAATTATTAGATAAGTATTAAATGTTTTATATAATTTTATATATGACAAGCCCATGGAGTCACTGGTAATTCTTAAAACCTGTTCTTAACTTGGTATTGTTAAATTAATTATCAAATACAATGTGCAGTTACGATACATTTATAAGTATATTATATCAATGTAAATGAATATTCTATTTTTTATTATGTCAGAATGTATTTTGTTCTGCTTCCTTTCAGTGAATTAATAATATTTTTGAATAATATTTTAGTTTCGACTTTTCGATATGCTGGCGCCCCCCTTGTTGAGTTATCACGCCCCTCTAGGGGGGCGCACCCCACAGTTTGAGAAACACTGCAGTATATTTATGAAGTTAAATTCGTGAAAGTGGTGCAGTTTGTAGTTAGTAATATTAAGGTATCCGACTACGTTCGAAACCATGATTTTAAAAAAGCGCATAAATGGATAATTTTCATGATATTTAGTGTCACTTAGATTAGAATACATATATACAATTGTTTTAAGGACATTTTGACAAAAAAAATTATTGAAATACAATATTTCGGCAAAAAATTAACTTAGAATAATTTTTTT
>BMAV01012925.1:153184-164984 GCA_019973955.1 Trichonephila inaurata madagascariensis
AAAAATATTTATCCAGAAGTCGTAAATTCTGCTTAGTCGAGCTGAAACACAAGAGTTATGAACTCCTAAAGACTCGACTTTCATTATTTATGAAAAACTTAACACAACTGCTTCGCAGGTAGGTATCATTTCGCAGACGTAGGGGCGAAGGGAGAGAGTGGAGATGCATTTAGAAGATGGAATACTTTAATCTTTAGAGTAATGATGAATATTTTAAGAGATTCTCTTACTTCTCATTTGTTTAGTGTGTCTCTTAGCACCTTAATAACTTAAGGCGTTCAGCTTATCGTTCGACAGTTTCGAAAAGAGTAATTATATGATGGTTTTGACACACGCCAAGTATTTAAATTAAATTATTGCCAAGAACTTTAGGAGTTTGCATTAGTTAGTCAGCAAGTTTTTATTTTCCACCATGATAGGAGATAAAGTTTATTCTTTATGACATGCTATAATGTTAAGGGAGGTATCTGTTTAGAGGTCGGTATTTATCCTTTAGAAGAAAATAATTTCTAAATCTTACGATTTTTGTTTTTAATGATTCAGAGTGGAAAAAATAAAAAGTAATAGTTTTAAAAAATATCTGAAATATTTTTAAAAAAATACACTATGAATTAAAATAAATTTACTTTTATACTGAAAGAAAAGCCGATTTTTTCTTAAATAAAATTATTTTTAGAAGTAAATTCAAAAGTTTACTTTGAAAAACAAGCATAAGTATTTTAATGTAAGTTTTTATTTCCTAATTAGGCAGTTATTAATTAACTTACAATAATTAATTTTAAATTAACATTTAAATAACTAAATTTGATTAATGTTTAAAGTTTCCAAAAAAGGATATCTTAAAATGCAAAATGAAAATTCAACAAAAAAAAAAAAAAAAAAAACTCCATTAATTTTATGAAAAAATGATCAAAAATACCGTCTGAAAAAAACTTTTTTAGAAGATTAAAAACAATATACAGATGACTGTATGAATATTTTCAATTTTGATGTAAGAAATGAAATAGTTCCACACAATTAATTACAAATATTTAGTTCTAGTTTTAATAGCTATAGTGATTATATTTCTTCCCATAATTATTCATTTAAATTAATGAGTTTAGTTATACATAGAACATAACGAAAATTGAATCAATACTCTCATCAATCGATTGCTCTACGTTTTTTTTACAAGACTGCGTTAACTATTACAGTCTTCAATAAGAAGATACAATAATCAAATATGTGGATAAATATGCATTTTTATTTCATTTTATTATTTCATGTATGTTTGACACATTTAACATTCGCAAGGAATAGAGGAAAAAATATCGATAATATGTCTCAGGTTTAGGAATTTATTCACTGTAAAACTCTTCTGTTTTGCACTTTTTTTAATTAGTCTCTTTTCATTTAATCATTTCTGATTTTAAATTAGTTTAAATAAAAGTAGAATTTCCTTAATATTGTTTTTAAAACTCATAATGTTCCTGCTTTTACTCTGTTAATTTGTGCAGTTTTTCTTGCTTCGATTTTGTTTTAGGCTTAGTTTTTTTAAATGAAGCAGTGTGAAATGTATTCTATTCTCTGTCATCTTTTTGTACTTTTATGAAACATTAAAAAGGTGAAAGTAAAACATTTACTCAATACTATAAATTTAATAAATTTTAAATTACTATTCATTTTTTTCATTCTAATATTTTGAAAAATAGTTCATATGAAATAAAAGGAAATTACATAACAACTCTAGTTAGAGTGATTATTTTATATCGCAGCGCTCTCTTTACTTAAATGATCGATTGTAAACATTACTATTTACTCTATTCAATCTTGTGTGGTAAGATCTATTACATTCTTATACTTTTTATAAAGCTTTAGTTTTCATCGCCAAAAGCTTTTTCAGAAATTGTTTCCAAACGCTTTCTACAATTTACTATTTTTTATTCGAAAACATTTCATCTTTTAAAAAACATTTGGTTTCCCAATAGATTATAGGATAAACTAGATCTTAAAAATAGTTACTCTTTGATCATAAAGTAAACTGAGGTCCATCAGGGACTATAGAAGCATTTACTAATGGATGTATTTTTACTCCCTTCAGTAGTTTTTTAAAATGTTTTGATTTTTAAGCTAGACATTCATTTGATGCGGAATTGCGATAAAAAAAACCCCTCTGATCATGGGAGTTATCTTTTTTGTGTTTATTATATTTAAAAATCAGAGGAAAAAATGAAGTCATGCGCAATATTGGTGAAAGATCAAAAGAAATATTTTTTGCAAATGTTCTGAGAAATGCAAATGCTTTTCTAATACGTTTTGAAGTACTCTCAAACAGAAAAGGTATTGTTGAAAATAAAACCACACATGGGAATGGAATAAACATTCAAATTATATATATATACATATATATAAGTTAAACTGTATAATTCAATTTTTCACAGAATAACTAGGTATTTTATGAAATAACTAGATAAATTAGTTAAAGTATATAACAGGTGAAAAATTAATTTCATACTTTACCTAGTTATTGCATGAAATGACTAGTTATTCTGTAAAATAACTAGTTATTCTATAAAACAACTAGTTATTCTATAAAATAACTAGTTATATATTCTATGAAATAACTAAATATTCTTTTAAATAGCTAATGATATACCATGAAAGAGGGAAAAATAAACAATTTCAAAGTTATTTTATAATTAAATTAATCATAAACATAGCCGAAACCTCTCGAAAAATACATTTTATCCTTATTAACGATGATAATAAGATAATAAGTAAATAAATAATAAGGAAAATGAGATGATATAATTTATTATTGCTAATATTGTTATTAATAGTTAAAAAGAAAGGGGAAAATAAGAATGTTGCAGAAATAATTATATTTATACGAGGGTGAGTCGGAAAATAAGTTTCCCCTGTCGATTGTGGTCAGAGTTGTGTTTGAAAGTCAAAACATAGAATGAGACATTAAAGATAAGACATAATTCTATTTTCCTGTATAAGTACCAAGTACATTAAGACATTTGTCATACCGCTTGATAAGCTTCAAAAAGCCCTCCAGGAAAAACTCAGGCTTTGCATACGGAAGAAACCTTTAACGGCTATGAGTGAATGACGAAACAGCAGGTGAGAGCACAAGACACCTATACACTACTGAGTAAAGGTTGACCACGATCAAGCAGATGGATTCGGAAAAAGTGGTCTGGGCTTCTCAGATCTGGCGTTCTGTTGTTGGATGACAATCCAAAACCACAATCGGTGAAGTCAATGCAAAACCTTATTGAAACTCTCGGTTGGGAGCACCTGCACCATCCGCCATGCAGTCCTGATCTCACACCAAGTGACTTTCATCTATTTCCAGCCTTGAAGAAAAATCTCGAATGAAGGCACTTTGGAAGCAAAGCTGAAGTCAAACAAGCCGTTAAAAGCTTCTGCCGTATGCAAAGCCCTGAGTTTTTCCTGGGAGGCTTTTTCAAGCTTATGAAGTGGTATGACAAATGTCTCTATGTACTTGGTACTTATACAGGAAAATAGAGTTATGTCTTATCTTTAATGTCTCATTCTATGTTTTGGCTTTCATACACAACTCTGACCACAGTTGACAGAGGAAACTTATTTTCCGACTCCCCCTCGTATATAATCTAAGAAATACATGCTGGGTGGAAAAATTGTTACATCATAAAAAAATTATGCAAAATTTTTCAAACAAAAATTTAATATAATATTAATTTAAATTTTATGAAGTACCTTTATTTTATTTTTCATTATTTATTAGAGCAATAATTGCGGTGATGACACTTTGAATTGCATTGCATATTATTTTTAAAATAAGCGCACTTTTTACTGTTGCACATTTTTTTACATGAGTACTTTTTAAATCCTTCCCCAGTGCCGCAACTTTCAGCTGTTGCAACAGATCGAAGCATTGCGTCAATTTGGAACTTCTTCAATGCAAATTAATTCTCGTTCACATATACTGAACTGAGATTTAGAGAATAATAGTTTTATTCGGTCACCTTTTGTTCCTAATCGGAAAATTCCTTTCACGAAAGAGCTATAAACGGTTCAAAAACAGACTAAAAGCAGCTAGAAACGGTTCAAAGAACTTACAAGTGCCGTATTTCCTACTTTAACGATCACGGTATCCGCGCGACTAAGTTCGGAACCGTGATTTTGCAAAAACTTATAAATGGGTAATATTTATAATATTTAGTGTCATTTATATTAGAAAACGTATATAAAATTGTTTTAAGAATATTATTACAATAAAAAATATTTAAGTACAATATTTTGACAAAAAATGAGCATAGAATGACCCATTTTCAAAACATTCTCCTTTTATGAAAAATGCTTCTATTACAATAATATTTTGCCTGTATGTATCTCAGACCTCTGTACAGAGGCTGAACTAGATTTTTTGAAATATATAACTTAGAAGTGGATTTATCCATATTTCGCTACCACAGAGGGAAGATATTTTAAGAAAAAACACCGATAATTATTTCAATGGGTGGTAACTATGAAAATAATGTGAATTTTTTAAAAATTCTAATTCAGACTCTCTGGAAAAGTCTTTACTTTATATAAGCAAAATATTATTATGGAAACATTTATTATAAAAGGAGAACGTTTTGAAAAAAAAAGGTTATTCTAAGCTAATTTTTTGCTAAAATATTGTATTTAAATAATTTTTTTTGTCATAATGTCCAAAAGAATTTTTATACATATATTCTAATCTAAGTAACACTAAATATCATGAAAATTATGCATTTCTGCGCTTTTTTTAAAATCACGGTTTCGAACGCAGTCGGATACCTTAAGTAATCGTTATTCTATATAGAATACCTAGTAAAATCGTAGAATTCAATTATTTTTTATACTTTAACTGACATTTCTAGTTATTTCATGAAATACCTAGTTATTCTATGTGTGATGAATGGGCTCTCCCTTCCATCAGTGTACAAGAGCTAGAAGGAAGATTAGCCATAGTCAAAACCAATACAATTTATTAACAAGTCTCAACAACCTAATAAATCTCAACAACCCAAGTTAGGAAATGCACCTTTAAGTAAGTATGGGAGCAAAAGCGAGGTAGATGAGATAATTAATATTTAATAATAAATTGAATCACTTACTCTTGGAACGTCTTAGCAGTACACGTTCTAAATAATCGAAATTCGGTTATAAGTTAATCGACTTCCAGCCGACACTATTTCAATTTAATTATCTAATTGATCAAATAGTCAATCTTCAATTTTAAATATTAAGCAAATAATCTACGAATAACTCTCGACTAGCTTTCTATTACTTTACGTTCATCACTAACTTCTATCATCTAACTGCGAAACCTTTTACTCTCTATCAAACCTAAAAGTCAATGCTTAAATATAAGCCTTAATTTACATTCGCGTCTTCTTCATCGGGAGAAAGTTTTCAATAGAATAAAATTTAAAGAAATAGTTTTTCCCCAAGAGGATTAGTAGGAGGTTTGCAAATAGACCCGTTACATATGAAATAATGGATTTCACTCTTTAATGGTAACACACACATATATATATAAATAATGTAATAAATTACCATAAATTTAATAAAACAAAGCAATAAAAACAATAATATACCAAGACATTATAGGTAAAAAAGAATATCGCTACAATAATATAATAGCAAACTCTCAAACTCAGGAACTAAGATTGTAGGGTTCAACATTTTTAAAGCCAGCCAACCTTCCCCTGTATTTGTCTATACAATGGAGTTGCAAGAAGAAGAAAAAATAGATTAAGAATAATATTACATTAATTCTATATATAAAGATAACAATCATATATCTAGAAGAAGAATACTAAAAATACTAAAATTAAATTACCAATGCGAAATATCAACTACAAAATACAAAGGAATATTTGCACGTATGTTTATCTGTAGTATAAGCACATCAAAAGAGTACGTTATAATTTCCAATGCATTCAGTTGAAATTATTTCATGTATAAATATATAGGTTTTAAAACTATTCATACACTTATGAATTATAAAGTTTCGTATGAGAAATATTGCACTTTCCTTTTTGAGTAATTAATTTCTTAAATTATCAAAGGATTTTAGAGATAGTTACTAAAATACATAAATGTTATAAACTATTTTAATATGAAAAACCTTTTATTCAATGCGATTGATTCTAGCTACTCATTCTGCCATAACCAGAAGTACACACAGTTTACCTGTTTAAATTTCATACAAGTAATAAAAGCCTTACGGGTAAAATTTCATTGTTGAAAATATATTGGAAATAATCCCGATGAATCGTAAACATATTCTACGTAGTTACTAAGCCGAGAAACTGTTTCGGAAAGATTAGAAGTATTGAAAACAATGTGAGAACAATGTCATTTGTAGAAATCACCTAGACTGCAAATATTTTACCGATAAATATTTAGTAGAGAGAAATGCATTTTACTAAATACAAAGATTATACATATTTAAATCAAGTAAATTAATGTAAAATTTTTCAAATTATTTGAGCTAGGATGAAATAAATGTATTTTATAGCTTGTGGTATGAGTAATATTTAAAATATAAAGTATTTTGAGAAATATGTTTTAAAAACATATTGATTTTGAATTTTCACACTATTAGTCCTAATAAAAGATTAAAGTTTCATTCATGTATTTTAATGTTACATATGAACATATTTTTTATGTTTATATTATATTAAATATGAACATATTTTTTATGTTTATATTATATTACATATTTACACATATTTATAACATACATATTTACATATGTTTTAAATTTTGATATATGAATGCTTTAATTGCATATAAATTTGAATATTCGTATACTTATAAATATCATATAAAGTATGGATACCAAAATCAACTCATTAAGTTTTAAACAGTTGATTAATCATATTTTTAAGTAAAACCGATGTAAAATATAACATGATCTAAAATATCATGAATATAGCTCTCAATATAATGATATTCATTTATTTTTCTTGGGTACTTACGTATTATAACTAAATTATGAGGTCCGTCGCCAAAAGCTCTCATGTAGCTGAACAGTGCGACGTTAATATTCACTCATTCATGCGTATTATACCGGCAACCAATTTTGCGAAATTAAAAGTCATCGCCTATTCAAAAAATGTCGCCAATAGCTGTCATCATTTTCATTATGATATTCGCATGTGTGTGGGAATAATTTTCCACCATTGGCTGCTTATCGGGGCATTTGGCGACGTCTTTTGATATGACGAAAATGATTAATTGTAAAGTACACAAGAACCATTTATTGCTTTGTACGTATTCTAATAATTTATATGTATAAAGAATAAAGATTCTTTCTACATACAAAGAATATTTATTCATTCTTTATAATTCTAAGAATAATTATATAATTTAAGCCCATTCCTAATATTCTAACTAATCCCAAAATTCATGAATTTGAAAAAAAAATTATACAACTAAATAGTCTGAACTGTACATGGATGAAACTGTATATGAATACAACTTAGTAGCGAATAGAAGCGAAAGTAATGAAAATAGTTGCAATGCACTTATAGTATGTCATCCACATTCGATGTTGCTGCCTTTTTTCAATTCCTACTATTAGCTTGCATTGTCTCTATATATTTATTTATTTATATATTTGTATATTTATTTATTTATCTTGGTGGAATTTTCAATCGTTAATAAAATACATTTTAAAGCGCTGAATGGAGCTGAAATTTTATATTCAGGATCATTTTGGATGACAATACAATAATTTAAGTATAATTAATAAAAATTAATTGATTAAAACTAATTATTTAAACAATTACAAATACAGCCACGTTGGCGACTTAGAGACCCTTTTGGCGACTTGCGTCAACACTTGAAAAGGTTTTTCTTCTCACCTGTTAAAACATTCAGTTGGACTGAAATTAAAAGGACAATACGATACTTTAATGATAATTAAAAAAACTAATGACCACTTAATGTTGTGATTCTGTCCTATGTATATACATATTTATATTAATTGTAACTATTTAATAAAAAGTAGCTAAAATAAAATTTTTCGTTGTTGATCTAAGTAGGAATTGACTTAAAAACTATTTTTTATTATATTACTTGTTTTCTAACACATGAGAGAATCAAAGAAATTAAATTTTAACCTAATATATTATTTTATATACTTATTAAGTCACAAAACTATAACATAAGACTTTGCCTCAATTTACATATTTTGCTTCATATCATTATAGGTTACTTCTGCATTAAATCAGAAACTATTTTCGTTTTGATTGAAAACATCATATGCTTTCGAAAAATGATTCATAAACATATTAATAGATACAATGAAAATCACTTAACACGAAACTGAAGGGACTGAAATATTTTTTCGTGTTAAAGAATATTACAAAAAACCCCCACCCATAACAACAAAATAAGGTTTATAAGAGTACATTTTATTTACATAGATATGTATACATGCATGTATTTAATAAAAATCAATAAAACAAAAAAAATTCACAAGAACTTAAAAAGTTTAATACAAATTGTTCAAATTTTTTGAAAAACAAAACATTTGTTGAGTTTTTAGAAAATAATCGCCTGTTTTTCTTAGCATTGTCTTTTTCAGCATCAAATTGTCAACAAATTGTTCGATGTCGTCAGCTTTGTTATTCATTTCACCATTAGATACTGCACATACTTTTCCTAACTTCTTAACACTTCATTTCATTTTCGTCGCCGAAATCTACAACAATGTTATCTTTTAAGCTTTTAACAAACTCCAAAATAATGTCTTTCTGTGACATAATTGAGACTGTACACACATTATCATACTCTACGGCAACGAATTCTTATGACTATACAGTAATACAGTCCAATCCGACTGGTGTTTATCGCAATTTGTTCATTCTCAGGAGGAAAATATTTTCGTGTAACGCAATTTTTGTGTTAAGAAAAAAAAATGCATGAAAATACAAAGTAGTTTGTTGGGACCGTTGTATTATTTAATGTTAATCGATATTTCGACTTAAGCGTTTTCGTGTTTAACATATTCCACTGTCTTTTGATTTATATGACTAGAGATTACTTATAACACAAAACAAAGTATTTTCGTTCTGTGAAAACATCATATGCCTTCAAAAAATGATTCATAAGCAGATTATTAGATATAGTAACTAAAAAAAACAACAACCCGTGAATTCTTTTTTTTTAGAAGATTTTATAGCAAAGGAATTTTTTTAAGATTACACACATAAACTAACAAACCTCTTAAAAAAACTCTTTGATGTTGCCAATCCAAGCGTGTTTAAGTGGTCGTATCACATAATTCAGCTATTTCACAGTTTGCAGAAAACGATGCTAAATCAAACCAAATTTTTATCCCCATCCTTTTAGCTGGACCCTAATCTTAAAGGTGTCTCCGATACAGTCATGATAAGATCTCTATAGTCCGAATCATTATCTCGTAACAAGTGAGGATTTCTATAGCGTTAGATTGGCCCTTGCGCTTCAACAAGGGGGAATAAAAGGTATCCATGTCACGTTTTAGCAGACTCTTGAAAGGGTAAACCTAACTAAGGGTTAAACACGAATCCCGCTTCAAATGTTCCGTGAATGAGAGAGCTCATTGAGATAGAAAATTCGCAATTCTTGTGTATTCACTGAATTATAGACTGATAAGAAGCTTCCGAGAAACGTGAATTTCATGACAATCCAAATCACGTTTTGAACATCGGTTTTTTTTTTTTTTTTCATTTTGTTAAAGTATCTCTAGAGTTTTCTAAATTACATAGAATGACGTTTGAGAAATTTAAGGGTAGCGTAGGAGTTATGAATTTAAATATTTGGTTTATTTACGTCACAGCTTTTTTTTTTACAGAAAAAACATTTCCAATGAAGTTATTCAAAATATTAGTTATTTCATTAGGGTTAAAAATATGATATTTGTGAGGGAGGAGGTCACAACCATTTTCTTCAATGCTTTCAACTGACTACCTCTACCCTCTCCAGGGTCTTAGAAATTGGGGCGGTCAACCCCTTTATCCTCGAATCACATCCGGCTCGTAGGCGGAGTGGGGTTTTCTCACGGCCATAGGTTGCCGGAATGATGAAAGAAGACAGGATCTAACAATATTTAGGGGTGGGCTTGTGCACAGGGACGCGGATATCCTATCCACAAAAAAAAAAAAAAACGACTTTTCAGCTGTATGACACGAAAACGTCACAATATTACTCAAGTATATGGCAATTTTCTCTGTATTTATAAGGAAATAAATAATCATACGATTGGATTGAATTTCAAGCCTTATGTAAAGATGCTGTTATTGGGCGAAACAGCACATCATCCTTTTAATAAGAATTCCTGCTGTTTTTACCCTAACGTTAAAGAATATGACACTTTTAGCGCTTTTCTGTATTTTGAATCAATGTTTAAAAATAGGGTTTTCAGATTTGCACCAAGTTAAGGTTCTCAGAAATTAAACTAGAGAAGTTAATTTATGAAGTCATCTTTGTATAATAATCGGTGATCTTAACCTTTAAATGCTTATTATTATTATTATTATTATTTATTTATTTTTTTTTTTGATTTTTTAAAAAATCGCTTTTTTATAGCAATGAAGTCATAATAAAATAAAATAAAATGTTGACTATTTTTTTCGAAAACGCTGCATGCAGACATTGGGCAACATACAGTGTTTCCGCAAAATCTGGCATGTATACAATAAAATTTTCAAATACAACTTCAAACATTGATAGCTTACCTGACAACAGATGAGAAGTATTTTTTTCAATCAGATAAAACACTTTTTAAAGGAAACTCGAAAAGGGAAAATATCTCTCAGAGTAACACGCTGGACTTTATCACTCACCACACTCAAATGACAAAAAAAAAAAAAAAACCCGCCAAAAATAATGTCATGGTTGATTTATTGTCTCTATAGTTATCAACATGCTTTCGGAAACGCACACACTCAGATTTTTGAAAAAAGTTAAGAGGAACTATGTTATGTAGACAATTGGCAAGGGTTAAATCGTCTTAGGGTAAATCAGCCGTGAAAAAAAAATGTTCTTCTTACAATCATTTCAAAACCACGTGGAAAAAATCTAAGTGCATCTAAAAAAAAACACACTTTTTGTGAGGATATTGAGACGTTTGTTTACTTGAAAATGTGTTTTGAAGTTGAATATTGATAATTATATAAAGTTCAGTACTGCACAGCACCCAAAATGGCATTACACATTGATAGTATCATTACAAATAGTTCAGTTGATCTCTCAATAGTCTCATTGAAAATAATGAATAAGTTTAAAGATTGCAGCGCTTTGATTGGACAATATTTTCGACAGATTTATTATATTATTTCAATCATTGGTGCGCTTTATGTGCTCTTCAATAAGAAGTGAACTATCAGTATTATTGCTAAGAGTTCGGAAAATAAAAATCGTTATCTTTCAGGGATTCTTGATAAAATATATTTTACAGTTAATTTGTCTTAAAAAATACTCTTGAGAGAAATGAGGGTTTATTTTTTTTTAATCTAATCACTATTTAGACATATTAAGAAAAATTACCTTTATTTCAGAAACTTCTAATACGAATAATATTATGGAACAATCCAGCTAACAATAAGCCTCTTACTAAAAACCAAGGAATATTAGAAATTACAGCACAGTACAGAAGTAATATTTTAGGCAGTATACTAAGTTTGAGTCAATTAGCTATGAATAATTAGATAATATAGTGTTGAGAGAGAGAGAGAGAGACAGACAGATTTATATAGTGGCGTAACGGAAAACATTATTACCCTCATTCCCTGCAAAGTTA
>BMAV01012925.1:165384-222637 GCA_019973955.1 Trichonephila inaurata madagascariensis
GGTTTATATTTGTATAAATTGTCTGTTGATATTTAAAAAAGAATGTTTGAATCATAAACACGCTATTTGTATTTACTTAAAAATCTTCAGGAATGTTTATTTTTTTAGTATTCAGCTCTTATAATGTATCTTTGAACTTAACCATTCTCTTCTTAAAAATTAAATCCTGGTTTCTCATGTATTTGTGCGTTTTACAAGATTTTATTTCAATAGTGCATATTTCTATTTTTAAAAAAACTATTCAATATTTTAAATGAAACAGCATAAACATATGAAAATAGAATAATAAAATAACATACATAATGCAAAAGAAAACGTATTCTATTCTGTGTATTGAATTTTGATAATTAATAATAATTCAAAATTTAAACGTTAAAGAAAATCAAACATTTTTACTGACTTTAAACGGTGTCTCTTTTAACCCTTTCGAGGACCATTTATTTCTCGTTTGAATTTATCGCAGTATTTTATGTTTTATTAACAATTAAACAATAGCATTTAAGGAAATATATTTTATCTTTCCAAATTTTATGTTTGCATTTAAATTTTAGGGGTGGGAAGAATACTTCCAAAGGAACCATTCACCGTCCTATAAAAAATTAAATTTCATGCTGATTATTTACAATGAAAAAAAATGAGAAGCATGTTGCAATGCACAAGGGGATATCACATTATGCATACATGTAATGGGACCTCTTTTCTTGCCCCTTTCTACGACATTTCCTACATCGTCTATAGTTGGAAACCATCTTTGGCATATGATTTCCCACACTGTCTAAGCGCACATCATTCGGAACAGCACATTTCTTTGCTTGGAAGCTGTCAAGACGTCCTTTCCTTTTTCTTGAGAAATATCCTTCTATCAGCTGATGAGCTAATGCAGTAAGGATTGATAGCTGGTCTAAACTTCCATTTCTTTTGTTCCCTAGCTACAATATGAAACTATTTATGATGGCAAGGTCAATAAGAAAATAAAAGATACTATATATATACAGATCTACTATATACTTTACAGATCTTCTTATTTGGTATCTTCCTTTTCTTTGATCGAAGCGATCAACTCCTTCCATGACATCGTAAAATACAGCGCGACTGCTTTTGGACAAACTACTTCTTCTTTAGTACCATCCTTTTTTTGTCCGATTTACAGATGACATTATCGCTGCATTATGTGCAGTAGCACAAAATCGAAGTTAGAATTAGTGTTCCAATCGTTATAACAGCAAGGCCAATGTATTAAAATGGGTTTTGCTCTTCCTACTGGTGTATTTTGTAAGATCATGCAGATGGGAAGTAATCTTCCCAAGGCCCACGAAAAAGTTAAAACAGACTGGTAAAATTATCAAAAACATATTTACTGTTTGATTGTCATTATTACATTTTACAGCATTCAAAGTTTTTTTCTGTTGGAGTATATGTTTTAAAAACTATAATAAATATCAAAGAAATAAAGGATTGATTTTTTACTTTTGGGAAATTTTGTAATTTACTTTTCAGCCAAAGATGTAAGAACCTTTTTTTCACATCTTCCTTCACGGTGACAACATGAAATAACTCAATAAAATTATTTTCTTTAATTTATTCATTTAAAAATGAACAAAAATAAATGACATTTAAAGGTAAATATTTAATTTCAACGTTATAAAAAGTCAAAATACTTGGCACATTGAAGGTGTTAGGTTAATGAAGCTGAATTCAATGATCGAAAATCAAAATGCAAAGAATTTCTGTAAGAAACAGCATTTAAATAAAAAAAAATAAGTTCAACTTCTTAGTTCTCGAGGCTTATTTCTTAGAGTGACATTTATTTTATAGCTAGTACTGTAAAACAAATATAAAATTTTAAAAATTCTTTTCCTCTTGACATGAATATATATACAAGTAGACTTAGAAGCATACATTAAGAAAAAATACAAAGTAGAAAAGCAAGATAAAACAGTCGCGAAGAAAGTATTTTATAAAATTGCTTTCGATAAATGTTCCATTCTAAATTAAATTCGCCAGAGAAGTATTTACATATTCCAGCGGATAAAAACGAAGAAATGACGAAGAAAAACTCGTCAAAAATGTCTCCGCATCACGATAGCGAAATTAAATTTTCCGCTTTTTCGAACACGAATAAAAGCTATTCTCCAATCCATTTTTTTATTTTTTCAAAAATATAATCTTTTTTTTCTTACGATCCATTGATGTATTCAATAAGTTCTTCTCAAGTCAGGAGCACCTGTCTACCTTTTTCTCGAACCATTGATTGTATTTATTTACTTTCAGGGGGGCGGTGAACAGGAAGAAAAAAAAAACAGAATGTTTGAATAACAGTAGGGGATATTCGGAAAAATGCTCGTTTTCTTCTACGAGCTAGCAAATCACATTTTCTTTTACTGTGATGTATTATATTTTAAGTGAAATATTGAACGTACATTTTCATTTTTATTGTACGAGATATAACAATTTAAAACACGTATAAAAATCTGATTTTATCACATATTTTTAAAAATTAGAAAGTTTTTCCTAAATGGTTTTTAAATTTTAAGACATAAAATTTAACATTTAATTTAATGAATTTGATTAATAAAACTATGTTGAATGATATATGAAGCGTGTGGAGAAAATAAGTTCCGTTTGGGTAAAACTCGTATAAAAAAACCTTTTTTCAGAACGAAAATTATTTTTACATGAATAAATATGTCGGAAACTATTTTTCTACATAATTAGCATCATTGTTCGTGCATTTTTCATATCGGGAAACCAACTTGTCCATATTCCCTTTAGAGAAAACTGCCACCAGTAAACAATTTTTTAAATTTGTGGAAACTCATTGCAAAGTAATCTTATTGTGAACCATCTGTTTTCACGAATTTTCTTATTCAATTTTTTAACCAAACCATCATTGACAACAGAAGGCCAATTAGAGCACCCATCATTGAATTATCGAACTTACTTTCTCACCATCTCATTACATTTTCACCACAAATCTCTACAAGTTGACGATCAATTTCACCAGGTTTTGTATTCCTTTTGTTTAAAAAACGGATTACAAAACGCACTTCACAGTTGGCGGGATATGCAATCATCTTAAACACTCACTAACATGTGTAAAAACAACAAAATTTGGTTGTGATGGCGTCACCGGACTGGCAATCCCCCAGAGACACGTGTGTGCAAGGGGTGAAATTCGATACTACCACTGCGGTTGCGGTAGAACTAAACGGTACTTGGTTTTGGACACTCCTCGTATGATTTTATTTTAGGTGTTATTTAATAATATACGAAATACGTAAAATGAGTTGCTATTTCTGGTAAAGTTCCTATTTTAAGTGTTGTAAAAATATTAAAATACGCCGGAGTTAAATTTAAATTTAAACATTCTAATATAATCTGAAATTTACGACGAGATACTATCATGGAGACAAATATTTACATAGTTGTTTCTCATATTTCTATTAAATAAGCATTTATTATTTAATGTCAAATATTACTTCAATATATAGATTAGAATACATTTATTATAAACCTCCTTTAAATTATTCAATAGCTTCACTCACTAAAATATTTAATGATCACATAAAAGGGCGATTTATTTTAATAGATTTATTTTCAAAGAAACATAGCTTGGAGATCTTTTGCAGGGAACACGCTAACGAAAGTATTATTTAAGTATTATATAATTAGCTCTCTGATTATATATAGCAGGTATTATGAATTTAAAAATAAAAAAGACTGCGTGCCAAATCATTATATCGAAATTCTAACTTTTTTAGTATTAACTTATTGTGTATGTGAATGAGATATAATAAATCAAATTTTCAATTAACAGTTTTTAATAATTAAATACTGGCTAAAAATGAGATAATTGACACAAACATTTTTTTAAAGATTATATTGTAAATACATCATTCTTTTATCTTTTAAAATCAATTCTTTTTCATCCGTTAACATTGGATCACCTAGCAAATAATGTTTTTTTCAGTGATACAAACGATCGCGAACTCTTGGCCGGAGAGCATGTTAAATCTGACGAAGCTCAATGTCTTTCCGTTGGTGAGATGTCGTAGTTTCGACAGGGGGTGTCAGCTTAGGTGTCATCCTTGTTATTTGACCGAGGTTCAAGTTATGAGGTCCGTCGCCAATATCCCTCGTGCAGCTTTAGTATAGTGCGACGCTAATTTGAAACTCATTCTCACTTAATAGTTCGATCTAAAGTCGGAGGGATAAAGGAGAAAAAATTTATTCTAATTGTTGTAAAGCAAATAGTAAATTGCCCCTCTATTATTAGGGCAAGTTTTGAGGAGTACGATTCGGTTATCAATTTTTTTTCAAAGTTATGATTCATTGTTGATTAACATCTTTTACGGGCTTTACGGAGTTTTCTACTAATCCTCTTGGGGAATCTTTTGGGCCATGAATTGAGTTATTTCACAGCCATCCCTCTCAAGAAGGAACCTTGATATGCAGATTAGGTACTAGATATAAAGTGGAGGTTTAGTAATCAAAAAAGGAAGGAGGAAAGGAAGCTGAGTTGCTGAAGATGGTTATGGTAAGGATCTGAACTAAGACGCGTAATTATGGAACGGGCTTTAGCTATTCAAATAAATTAAGGAAGTTAGGATTCATAGGATAACTTCACTTAAAGTTAAGCGGTTAGGATTTCAAGCACTTATTCACATAGGATTTTGAGCTACGATATATCACTCTTGATTTTCCTTCTATAGTAAGATTGTCTTTGATTATTAGATTTGATAATAATAAAATGGATTTATTATGGCTAGCTTGGGTCATCAATCCTTACCTTCTACAAATTTAGGTCGAGTAGATAAAGAGATGGCTACCACAGGTGGGAGGCTATGACATATCGCAATTCAAAGCAATATGAGGATTATGAAACAAACGAAAAATGGGTCAAAGTATTAAATTTAAGAAACAATTATCGACTTTTTACGTAAATGAAAAAAAAAAAAATTTCAAAAATAAAATATAATAACGAACATCACCATTATCTATAACTTGTACATGAAATATTTTGTAAGACTGATGAATGCGAAATGAACACAACATCAACAACATGGATGAATTAGAGAGAAAATAAATTGCTAATTTGTAATGTTTATAAAGAAAATAATTTCAAATATCAATCACCACAATAAAAAAACATCATTCACATCAAAACAATCTAAAAATGTGCCAGAAATAAGATAAAATAATAATATGATATTTATTTTCATTTTCCTGTTATCTTAACTTCTACTTTTCCAATATTTTGATAAACACAGTTGCAACTTGATAATGAAAAGGTTACAAATCCAGATGACTTTGTCTCTAAAGCATTTTAGTACCAAAATGACATCATCAGTACATAAAAAAAAAAGCTTGTATAAAAGAGAACCTCAGTTGCAGTGGTGTATAAATTGAATCCTTTTGCGACAAAGCGAAACATTTTTGTAGTTTTAAAATTGGCTATTTTCGTATTTAATTATAACCTTATCTGCATTCTTTGAAAAAAATGTAAAAATGGAACGTATGCGGAACTAAACCACGTAAATGGAAACGTTTAAACGGAAAAAGTATACTATATGAAGTCAATTAGCGCCTAAGATAAAACATTCGCGAATTGTATTCTTATTCTTATTACTTATTTCACTTTTTGTGTCGTGTGTTAATTGTTATATTTTCACACAGGTTTTAAGTTTTTTGGTAAGTAAAGTACACTAAAGTATATTTAAACAAAAGATTGATAAACCTACACATATTGATCTAAGTTAAATCGACACATTTAGGCAATAAAACACTACACATTGATCTAAATTGAATCGATACGTTGATCGAATAAAACTACACATTGATCCAAATTGATTCGACACATTAATCCAATAAACTACACATTGATCCAATAAAACTACACATTGATGCAATAAAATTACATAGTGATCCAATGAAACTACGCATTGATCCAAATTGAATCTAGAATTTGATCCAATAAAACTACACATTGATCCAAATTGAATAGACACATTGATGAAATTTATTTGCACATTTTTATGTATTTCTTATGATGCTGATTTTAAGTCTAAACAAGCTAAAGAAAACATTGCATGCTAATATTTACTGATAGCAATTTTATAAGTAATTTTTATAAAGGGTAATGGGCTCTTTCTTTTTTTAATCACAGTTTTAAATAATGAAATCCATCACCATATATATTACATTGCTGTGCTAGAGAGAGACATTTATTTAAAAAAAACACGAAAACAACTAATTAACCACTGCTTCTTTTGTAGCCCTTATTGTAGTTCTGGGGAGAGGCATGTATTATTAAAAAAACCTCACAAAAACAACCGATAGTTTTTAGTGCAGAGTTAAAATAGTTTGAACGAAGTGAATTTCTTAATTTTCTAGAGACATGAAGAAAAAAAATCATAAAGTTATCAAACTGTTATTTATTCAGTATTTATCACATTGTTACATACAAAATAGGGAATTTTGGAATTTTAGAAGAAACAAAACTTTCTCTTCGAAGTCAACAACCAAATAAAAACAAAATAAAATAATTTCCAACTCTAAGCCTTTCAACTTTTCCCTCCCATATTTAAAAAAAAAACTTTCAAAAAACACAAACTGATCATTTTCCAATCACGGTAACTAATTCCCCATTCCACCGTTCTAAAATCCCCCTATTTCGAACAAGAATGTTCTGTTCATTTCCATCTGTCGTCATTTTCGTCGAAGAATTTCATTCCATTCACTTCACTTCAGTTCTTTTCTTTTGTGCCTTCCTCCTTTCTTAACACATGAGGATTATTAAAAGGCTTTTCCCTGAGAACCACAATCCGTTTTGAAAAGGGAACGCCGGATTATTCTTGGTAATTAGATTTCGAAGAGCTTCCTGCACCCCCCGCTGGAGCATCGTCAGCCGAGAATTGCAGGTGGCGGCGTTGATGAGCACCCTCGCTTTATTATCGTCTGCGAATAATGGAATAATTACAGAGATTTTTTTTTATAACAGAAAGAGACGGAATTTATGTTGCCATTGCATAATTCATAAGTATTGGAGAAAATACGTAAGCGATGAGATGTTTATGAGAGAGAAGAATATCTTTATAGATAATCTTTTAGAAATAATTTAGAGGGAAAAAACTGACCATCAAATACCCTTATTTATTAGATGAGTTACGTGTAGAATTTCTTAAGAAAATGTTTCAATGTTATTTTTAGGCTTTGAAGAATAAATATGTAAAATGTGTTTCATTATTTCAGAAACTAATTATCTTTTAATATTAGCACCTATTATTATCCACGAAAGATTGACTCTTCCTTTCGCATTATTTTTTTCAATTCCTACTATTAGCTCACACTCTCTATATATTTATCTTGTTCAAATTTTAAATCGTTGATAAAATACTTTCTATTCATCCAATGAAGTTAAAGTAATTTTTTTAAAATTTTTAGTGGATGACATTTGATGTTAACACAATTTTTTTTTCAAATATTTATTCGCTAATTAAATTTTATTTTTTGTTTTTAAATTTATTTTGCGTTATTTCCGTCGTAGTTACAATTAGCTGCCGCCTGTATGTTTTTCTAACAGAGTAAGAATTGATGTTCAAATTTTTTTTATTATATTACTTGTTAGAACTTTACATAGCAAAACTAAACCAGCTGGATGGCGTAGTTGGTTTGTCGCTGGCCTTGTACGCCACACACACAAAGTTTGTGGGTTCACCCCGGTCCAAATCGGTGGATTTTCATGACGCAGGAAATCGACAGCGTCCATATCGTATGATTATGCGGCGTCAAAATTACTTGCGTTGATACGACGATATTATATTAACAGTGTTCGCCACAACTTTTGGTTAAATTAAAGACAAACATGATCTTTTTGATTCGTTAACGACGTTGCTTAAGCAAAATTTACTTTTAATTGGTAAAAAAAAAGTGTACGATATTCAATTTTCAGAAACTTTAACATAGTTTGACATCATAATGTAAAAGTTTTGTCGGAAAACTGCAAAAATCACCAACCCGCATTTTGCATATATTTTAAACGAAACTTGTCGCGTTACCACCACCTCGTGTTCGTTGAGGTGGTAGCCAAGCTCATTAACCAGATATTTGGGGAATCCGAACTCAGTAGGGATTGAGAAGCCACTAAATTGGCCTAGAAAGGATACAAACAGATAATCAGAATAATTCACTTTTATTAATCTACCGTAAGACTTGATTATTACTCTCAATTTTTCGATGTATCCACACAGGCAACTTCCCCAAGCTGTAATTCTCTCATCAACTTCAGGGCAGCCAATTCAATGCCAATTCCCTCACCCCCCTTAACCAATCACAAGCCAGGCTTTGAGCCACTCAAGGATGTGAACTTTTCAACTTCTCACCTCCATTCTGCCTCCAACTCCAGGCACCAGTCAGCCACGCCTTCTCTCCACGTACCAACAGCCAATCAGGTTGTTTCCTCTCACCAAGGACTGATACTTTCTCAGGCACCATTAACAAATATGATATGGGATGGAGGCTCGCTTCGAGATGCCCAGCGACATCCAGCGACGAAGACTTGATTACGCGATATGAAGAGAAGAAAATCAATTATAAGAAATATAATAGGTACTTATATCTTTTAAATGAAATGCAGCCTCAGAGCTTTTCCAAGGAGAAATCTTCTAATAGCTAAACGACTATAATTCCGGGCGATAAATCAGGAACAAACGTTTACAAGTCACACAGAGCTGGGGTGGCAATTTTTTCTATAACATAACTATTCTCCATATTATTGACAATTTATACTCTATTTAGTGGTGACGTTCGTTTGTGGAATAGAGTTGTTTTATCTCATAATGCCAATTTGGTTAGATGAAAAAAAAAAAAAAAAACCGAGTTACATTCGTGCGGATAGCCCATTGTTACAAGCTTTCCAAAACATATTTTTTCACTCATATTACTTGTAGAATGTTTTTAAAAAAATAAATCAATATTAAAAAAAAGATCAAAATCTCTCTAATTTTAAGAGACAAACATATGAGTTACAATATTCTTTTGATATTTCTTAGTTAGTAAGTAAAATTATTTTCACGATTCGTATTTACAACAATTCATTTAAAATCCGAATATTTTAATAAGACAAACGATTTATATTGTTACTTATTCAGCATGTTAAAATCCTCATTTCATTCAAAATATTTTTTAAAAATGCGGTTATACAGTTTTAAAATTTTCCCTGAAATTTTCAGAATTTTAATTTAATTATATGGGAATATAACTTAAGTATATTTAACATTCTATATGACAATTCTGTTGAAATTCAGCCCATGGTTACGAATTTAAAGCTTAAAGATTAGAATTTAAATAATTCATAGGCTTGCTTTACCAAGCACAGGCCGCAATTCAATCTAACAGGGTCTGGTTGCAGACACTCCAAAATGTAACATAAATATTTCTTCAGATATTTGCACACACAATTGTTCCAAACTATAATATTTGTATAATACGAATCATATAAAAATAGTGTTTTTTAAAAGTAAATGAAGAGTTTCTATATGTTGCTACTCTTTTGAAAATGGTATGTTAGTATTTAAAAGGGTGTGGGGGAACTAAAAAAACCCCCCACAAAATACTAATACAGAGTAGTGGTGTAATAATTATGGGTTTGATTTGATTTTAATTTAGATCACACCATAAGCAACATGAGGTCTAATGGCGACAGACCTTGTCATTTTGTACCACGGTGAAGTGTCAGGCACGACACTTGAGCTAACACCCCACCACTCCAACGGGAGGACATTGAGACACGATAGATTTACCGCGAGTATCAACCCTTCTACTCAACGGGTCTTCAGTGGCGCTTGGTTTCGAACCCGCAACTCGACAACAAGCTGGTGACCATGACCCCTAGTCTACCGCGGCAGCCTAATAACTATGGGATTTGTTTTAATGAATTTTAATTTTGAATACAGGATAATGTGCATGATGTGTTTCCTTGCATACAAATTATCTGATTCCCCAAACTACCTTTTTAATCCTTTATAAGGATGTGTGGTAAATATACTTGCCAACTTTAGTTTTTAAATGTCTATAGGAAGCTATTTTCCCACGTCTCAGTGAGTGAGTGAGTGAATATTAACGTCGCACTGTTCAGCTACACGAGGGCTTTTGGCGATGGACCTCGTAATTTTGAATCATGATCAAGCAACGTGGACGACACCTGAGCTGGCACTCCCCTCTCCTAACTACCAAGCCACACCAATGGGAAAACGTTTCAGCTCTCGACCATTTTAACGTGCAACGCTGCCCTACACGGTGGGTCTTTGGTGGAACTGGGCTCGAACTCGTGACAAGGCAAACCACGATCCGATACATATACCACTTGGCTACCGCGGCCATCTCTACACGTGAAAAAAGGGAAGATTCTAACAGTAATGTCAATTTATTTAAGTGTTTCTGAACTACAACAAGTATATTTTGTATCAGTCCAAATAATATATATATATATATATATATATTCAAATAATATATCGTTGTGACTGATATTTTTTAACAATTTATTGATTTAAAAATAATTTTCTGTGATTATAAGTGGTAAAAGTGGTTTTTACATATATTTCTTTGAGTACGTTTGTAGAATTTGAGGTTAGTTGGCGGTATGGATTATTTATTTATCAAAAATTAAAATAAATTTATTATTGAAGTAATTCTTTTTGCGCGTTTGGGAAAAAGGTTGAGGGTAAAGGATCATGATATGTTTGCCATGATCCGATACCTTGACCACTGGGCTACCGCAGCCCTTTTCCTACGTCTGATTTGTGTTGTTAGGATTTCAGCTAGTACGCCGACTGATTTATTTCTGGAATTTAAAGTCGTAAATACAAAGGAAGATCTCTCTATAAGATTCCTGAGCAGTAATTCAACTGATTCAGATGACGTAAGATTGACTAAAGTTGGAGACCATATGCCAACTTGATTAAAATCTTACGTACGTTGCCGTTTGTGCTCTACTAAAACACATGAGAACAAGATATGTAAGTGCAGCTTGCAATGTCCCACTATGTGTTGAACCCTGTTTTTTGAAATTTCATGGAAAGTAATATGTATAAATTCTTCAATATTTAAATAAAAATTTATATACTTTATAAATCCTTTCGAAGATTTCAACATCTGCAAATTATATTTTATAAATATGCTGTAATGTGATATAAAAAAAATGCGAAACATAATACATTTTACCTTTGATAGTTCCCAAATGGTGGAGCGAGAAACATACTTCACCGCCAAAAGCAGTCTCAAAAATCAAATTAAATTTAATGTAATATGTTAAATAAATTTTCTCATAAATCAAACTAAATCACATAATATTGCTAGTAAAAAATAGCATTATATCAAGGGTTAATTTTGGCAGAATTTATTTTAAGAGTTCGAATAAAATTCAGTAAACATTTCAAGCGCTTCTAATTAGTCCATTATTGGGCTCCGGAATTTCTAAGTTATAGTTACTCGAAATGGGGATAATTTTTCTGCACTTAGTTTTTTTGAAGAAAAAGTGAAGCATTCTTAACGTTAATTACAAACAGAAAATAAAACTGGAAATCTGTTAAAAGAGTCTTGTAATTCATAATTGTAGCATCATTTATTGGGGTATTATGCGAAATATTCCTGACTTAAAAAAAAAAATTCCAAATACGTCACGAAATACATCCAGTCGAGCCAAGCCCATTTTTCCATCCCCTTTTAAGAGCACTTACACCACAGACATATCGTCGAGAAGATACCTCTCCAGTAACTAGCCCAATCATCCTCTTCTGACATCCCCCTTACATTTCCGATCTACCACCAGAAAAGAAAGCCAGAAGAAGGGGAAAAAAAATACAAATAAATAACCAAAGGGGGGGGGGGGCCAAAGAACTCGACACCCAATAGAAATCTCCCTCATCCAAGGGAAAAACCTCAGCGTGATCACCCTCCCGAATCCGATCCTCTGGCGCTGCTCTGTCTTGGAAAGCTTCTTCCCGGAGGCGTTTCCATGGCAACGGCATTCCTATGATCGGATGAGAATCGATACTCTCGACGCCAGCTATGAATTCATCACCGCCCAAAGGGAGACCTCGAGGATTTCAAATGGATTCGGCATTTCGCCAGCAGGAGGCGTTCTGTTTCTAATCCGTTTTCTTTACACGTTGAATAGAAATGAGGATTTCCCCCAAAAGTATAGGTTTAAATAAAACATTTCAGAGAGAAGAAGTGTTTCTGAAAGTAGAGGTCTGAAAATAATTCCAAATAGTTTTGAGGAATGGTTATAGTTTGGTATGAGTTGATGTTTCAGGTTATTCTTAATTTTCGATTTCCCAAATGAAATGTTTTATCGGTTTAAATGATACATTTAAACATACAACATATTTAAAATGAATAGAAATAGAATAGTCAAAAACATGCGTAAGATGACAATTTGTTACACAATAAATAAATAACAAAAGATTGGTGTATTTAAAAAAATGTAATAACACGTGACAGTTACATAAATTAATGACTGAAGTTACCTAACAAGGTACAAACCACAAACAGGTACTACGCATTTCTAAAAAATTAAAGTATATTTTCCTTTTTTATTTGGTATCTGTAAAAGATTATTTTAAATCTGTTAGCTATAACTGGAAAAAAAAATGTAGGTTTTGTTAAAGATTAGAAATTTTGCCCATATTGATTTAGATCGAGAAAGAATTTTAATATAAAAACTTACTTTCTTTTAATTAAAAAAACCGACTCGAATCACGTAATTTTTTTAAAAAAAATATTTTATTTTCCCCTTCTAATATATATATATTTGCGTAAGAGCATTGAAATATTAAGTAAAAATGATCGATTCACAAGGTACTTCATAAAAAACATTGCACACAATGTTTATGTTTTCTGACCAGAATAGATTTGTAGAATACATATTTATGTTAAGCAGATTTTTTTTTAGTAAAAAAATACAACTGCTTGAGAAAGTAAATGTATTATAACTTATTGAAGAAATATTTAATTTAAAACATAACGATTAAAAAAATTGTACCTTCATAACTAACTATAACCAATACACAAACTATAACACTAATAAAAAATACTCAGGTAACTCGTAAAGAGAAATCATTTCACCTGTATTCAAGTATTATCGCTTATTTGATATAAGTATATTTGCTTACGACAAAAAAAATTACAGTATATATAAGTTTTAAAAAAACAAAATACCTGCACAATCTTCAAACACCTTATCGTACACCTTTTGTTCATCATAGAGCAATAATCAGCAAAAAAAATATTATTTATACTTCATATATTTCATTGACGAAGATAATACATTAAATGTGTAAGATTTTCTTATAGTAAGTTATTGCACTGCAGCCTGTCAATTATTTGTTAGACATGTTTTTACAGATATTTATCGACACTATGCAATCTGACACAACATATAATCTTTACTAACTGATAAGAAATAACGACAAAAATTTCTTACGAATTGGAAACTAAAAGCAAATTTAAAAATGATAAAAGGACTTGAGTCAATTGTTTGCTTTCGATTTGGCTAGAGATAATGTTTTATCTTCAGGCTCGCATTAAAGAGCACTTATCTAATGGAGAGTTATAAATGATGAACCAATATTTGACAGCTGAGGTCTCGATTAATCATTTGATTATGTGGCAAATTCTGACAAATAACCTCTCACAAGTTAAGGACTTATATAAGTATTAGATGCGGTTATATATATATTTATCTTAAAATTGAGAGATTCTTTCATTAATATTAATACTTTATAAAAATATTCTTTCGTATTTTCTGAAATAAATATGAAAAAATAACTTTGTATCAGATTTCTCACATTTCTGTTTTATCAAAGAAACCTCATATTTTTTAGTTATAAAAGATAATTTATTGATATATATATATATATGAAATAATTCTGTAATATTTCTGGAGAGTGGTAAAAATAATTGTAGATGTGGCGAGTGGATTTTATTATCGTAGCGAACCAAAGGATAGGGCGTGGCCGGTGTGAGTGAACGACTGTATGTTGATGCGTTTTCTATAATGGGATTATGAGGCAGTCGTATAAATTAGTAAATCTAATTTATTGAATCTTGAAACACATATAAAGATGGATGGCACAACACAGACAAAGAAACTACAACACAAAGCAGCCGGCTACATGACTACAGAGAAACGAAAAAAGAGAGGATTTCCAGAGACATCGGTTTTTATACCCGATGGTAGACAGCGTGATATTTTTGTAATAAGAGCTCTGATTGGTTACAATGGGCGGGAAAGGGATTTATGATGTAATAATATTAGTCGATTACGATTGAGATCAGGGGGTTAGTTTTGAACCAAATATAATTAAAAGATTATTTATAGATTATTAAAAAGAGATAATTAAAAGTATGTTAGAGAGAATTATTACATATATATACTCAATTCTTTTTTTACACCATTTTGAAATAATACGGTACACGAATTCAACGATTTTTTAGCACGAACTTTTTATTCTAGCACGCATCCCAAGAAAATTTCAGGATTCATGCCTTTCGGATAGGATCGAATTGGGATTTGATCGACTTTATGGTAGTATATAGTAATAAAGAAGTCGATAATGACGAAATAGAAGGTGAAGTTCAACTGTTAACAGTTGATTTGCGAGGGCATGAAGTTTGCTATAAATATGGAACAACATTTTCTTACTCATAATCATGACAGTGTGTGCACTGAAATTCCAACGTAATCTTGTGTAAGTGAATGAGTGAGTGAAGATTAACGTCGCATTGTTCAGCTACACGAGGGTTTGGGGCGACGGACCTCGTTTTTGAACCATGGTCAAGTGATGAGGACGACACCTGAGCTGTCACCACCCTCTCCTAACTACACATCAAATCAACGGGAGGACGTTTGATCTCTCGACAGATTTAACCTGCATTGCACCCCCTACACGGCAGGTCTTCAGTGGTACTGGACTCGAACTCATGACACGCCAGCCATGATCCGATACCTTGACCACTTGGCTACTGCGGCCACTAAGTTTTGTGTAGCAGGTTATCAAGAATTACATAAGAGAAACTTCAGAAAACCACAAAAAAAGAAAGAAAGAGATTAAACAAAAAATACCAATTGAGGCCATTAATAATGAATTAAATTCTTTATTTGAATAGTTATGCTAGACATATCTGACAAATCTACTGATGATAGCATTTTTGGTCCAAATCGCAATAAACCTGCATGCTTGTAATCAAGTAGCGATGAATAGTTGTTAGTTATAGTACAGCGTTTCTCAAACTGTGGGGCGCGCCCCCCTTGGGGGCGTGATAACTCTACAAGGGAGGTGCGAGCATATTGAAGTCGAAAACAAAAGATTATTTAAAAAAATTATTAATTTACTGAAAGCAAACAAACAACATACATTCTGACATAATCAAAAATAAAATGCACATTTACACTGATATATTACATTTATAAATGTATCACTGCTAACACACATAATGTATTTTATAATTTAACAATACTAAGTTAAGAACAAGTTTAATAATTACCAGTGACCCCATGGGATTGGCCTATAAGAATTATATATAAAAACTAACAACACTTATCTTGATCATTTGTACGGTTTATAATAAATTCCTTAACTGCCGATTAAATCAAGTAATCTGAAACAAGTAAATTCTTCTCAAACATTATAAAGGTCTTTTTGTTGCATTCCAAAGTTCCATAATTTTATGAATATCAGTGCACAGAAAAGATCATAAGACTTTGGAAAGACGTATATATACCAGGGGGGTGCTTTGGCTGAGCGAGACGTTTTTACACGCCGGTGGCACTAAGTGGGATTAAGGTCGTATCGTATAGTTTAGGATCGAAGTATAGCATTATTGAACTCAATACATTGCTATTATATGAGGGGGAGGGGGGCGATGAAAATCATGATTGCATATTGGGTCGCGAATATTGAAACTTTGAGAAGTTATAAGTTAGTAGTTTTATTCCTAATTTCAATTTTAATTTTTAAAATTTTTAGTCATTATGTACTTACAGACTAAATTTTCACTGTACACTATTAAAAATGACCTGACCTGACTTTGCAGGGGGGCCGAAATGTTCTCAGTTACGCCACTGAGTATACGCGTCCCGGGGCACTAAACGCACCAGTTCATCAGGACGTGTATACACGCCCGCGGCACTTAAGGGGTTAAGGTTTGTAAAATTGTGCATTTCTAAATGCACACTTTCTATGCTGTTACGGCAAGAAAAAAATACATGCAGAATGCATTTACGAAGCTCGTAGAAAAACGTATATTTTTCACGTTAAAGTTTGAAATGCAAGAAAAACCCAAATCAAATGTCACAATACCTTTACCCTTTATTACCCTAACTTACACGTTGCCTTCAAACTATCCAATTCTGCAGGAGCCAACAACCTCAGATTTCCCAACCCTGTTAGGTTCTGTTACGAATTGGTTAATCCCTCTCCGGAGAGAAGAAGATCAAGAAAAACACGATCCCGATCGATGAAGAGGGGAGGCACGATAGGAAAAAGATTGCGTGACGGATTCCTTCCCCAAAGAAAACACGCACACCCCCTCCGGAAGAAAGCTTATTGGTTTAGCAGAGCTCTCCAATTTCCCTCAACCCGCATCTGCCTTTGAAAGGCCCTCCTTAGCTCAACAAGAAGGCGCCCGCACAATGGCCATTGAAGTTTGACGGTGCACTTGATGGAGAGATGGATGAAGTGATGGATTGGTTGGGGCCATCTTAAATGTGAGTACTCTGGAAATCCATTGGAAGGGGTTTGTGTAAGGATCATTCCGAATGCTGACCGTGAAAGGAAAATATAAAATTCTATTCGAAGATTTCGACAATGGTATAGAAGAGAGGTGTGGAACCTGCGATCTCCGTGAGTTTCTTGTGAGACCTTCATGAAAGCCAGAATTTATGATAGTTAATATTTAATTATATAGATGGCAACAATTTGGAAATCAATGGAATTAAATAAAGACATCAATGTACATAAGTTTCAATGAATAATTGTGGGAATAGCCAATTGTACGTTTCAAATGTTAGAGCGCCACTTGTGCAACACGGCAACACTACCAGACAGTAGCGCACACAAAATTTTTTCAAGAGGGAGGGGGGGGGTTCCAGGATCGAAAGTCCACCATTTTGGTATCATGCTCCAGTACGCCGTCCAACATATTCTTTCGATTTTGTAGATTTTCGGGAACAAAAACAATAAAAAAGTTAATTATTGAACAAATAATTAACATTAATTAATAAATTTAATTATTAATAAGAAATACATAATTACATTTTGCGTAATATATACATAGGGTTACAACCAATTGAAAAAAAAATCGAAGGCTATGGGGAGGTCCAGACCCAAAAACCCTTTTGTGTGCACCAATGTTACCAGACATGTTATATGATCCCCCCAAAAACACTGTTTTCTTACTATTACTGCTGTGATTGACTGCATGTAGGTTAAAACGCATTATTTTTTTCTGCACGAACGGCATTTGAACATTAATGTAGTTTTTTTTATTATAAGTTTATGTTGATTGTGAGATGCAACAGTTATGTAGTAAAAAAGACGCTTGTGTGTGTGAATTGTTGGGGGGATCAAACATTCATAATCTTTATAATAGTTTAATAATTTTATATAAAAAAATAATGAATGATTAATGTCATAAAATAAGTTTTATCCTTATGTGAATACAAAAATATTTTGTGTTGTAACTTTTTATGTCAAACAATAATTAAAAAAATAAGTATTTAATTCTTCTTGTAATATTTCTATATAATAAAACACCAAAGCCACATAAAACTATACAAAAACTATAATAATTTCATAAAAGTCTCATTTATAGATACATCAACCTATGCGGCTTCCTGTAGTACTATTTAATTTACAGGTGGCCTCTAAACGTAAAAAGGTTCCCACCTCTGGTATAGAATATTGGTTACTTATTTGTTTTTCTGTTGCATACTCTTAAGCGCGCGCGCGAAAATAGTTATAAGAGAAGCACCTTAATAAATATATATAAAATAATGATCATACTTCTCTTACATATACCCAAGTATCACTTTGTGTAACCCCTTGGATAATCGTACGGCACTCTAAAAACCAATGGTATAGGGAACTGCCTTGTTTATATATGTATGTGTAATTTGTAGACAAGTAAAATTTGATAATTAAGCTACGGAAGTAAGTTAAAATCTAGAGATTACTACACCAAAAAGTGAGGGATCATTTTTCTTGGCATCTTCTTTTAAACGTTATTCTAAAGACCGACTCAGCGTGATTCTCATATCAACTGCATTGTATTCAGTAATATCACTCAGTACTCAGTTCACACAGCCAATATGGTCAAACAGTCTGTGGCAAAAAAGGGGGTGGTGCAAATTGAACATCCCCCATTCTCACCAGATCTCAATCCTCCAGACTTTTTTCCTTTCCCCACGAATCCAACTCGCTTTGAAAGGAAAAAGATTGGACGATATTTCTGACGCCCAACGAAACGTGACGAGGCTTTAGAACTTCATCCCAAAAGAAGACTTCTTGCAAAGTTTCCAGGGCATGTCTAGCAGATCTCCACGGTGCATGGTTAAGGGAGGTGACTATTTCCATGGACAGTAAAGTAACTTTCGTTAATATTTCATCTAAGTTAATGTTACAGAACTATTCACCGAACTTTATTGTCAGAAGTTGCACATCCAGTTAAAATTTGAAGTCACTCTGAGTAGTTCTTTTTTTTACAGCAGTTTGGAAGTGGTACTTTAATTATATACACCCTGTACATATACTAAATAATAATCCGATATGTTTTTATTTCGCCCATTACTAAAAATATTCCTAATAATCTTTCTAAGAGCTTAATTTTTTAATCATTGAGAAAATTAAAGCAAATCAACATAACTCACCTAGTCAGCTGGAAGATGCGGATTGACTAGGCAAAAATGTCATATTTCTACGCAGAACGCATAGATTCTACCCAAATATGGACGCCACTGAAATTCGATTCGAAATATTGAATCAGTAAACCATTAAGGCAATCACAGCCCCGCGGTAAATTTAATTGTTTCCCAATGAATTAACGGACAGATTCCTCTTCCAGTTAATTACAAACCTTTCACAATTTCACTTCAATAACATACAAATCCGTTATGTGTACAATTAAGAAGCATTTAAAGCATCGGCAATCAAAAATAAAGGAATCCCAAGCATCTGAGGCCTCGTTCCTTCATTACTGAAGCAATCCCCGAACATTATTCTTGACACTGGGAGCGCTTTATTATTAAATGCTCCAATTTCCCGGCCTGCTCGCTTCCAACTCAATTAATGTTCTCTGGACCGAAGCGCGCCAAAGCTGATTTGGTTACGAGACGAAACAATAAAGATCCGCCGCAGCCATTTGCATAATCGCCCGTGCCGCAGAAATTTTCCGAGTTTTAATAACATAATAATCGTTCCCGACAACGATTACCCTGCGAAAAAAGCACTTGTTGAGAGAGGGTGACAGCGGTACTCTAATTAGATGGCGTAAGCTTTCTCGAATTCTGAGAGAGGTGCGTAATTTTTAGAAGATTTAAGAACTGACGCGAGAGGATGTTGTTTTCCACAAGATGGGATCTACTTTTGTGTGGGTTTTGTATACTTCTCCGTAATGTGGTACATGAGTTCGTACAAATAGTTCTGGAGGGTGACTCTACAGGTACAAAAGTATTCAATAACTTTTTTGATAGATAAGATTGTTTACAGAAGGAGTAACTACACACAAGGATAGCATAAATGATTCATTCATTTTGAAAAAGCTATAGTTTCAGAAGTATTACTCGTACATACATGAAAGATATATGAAAAGAAACACAAACTAACGCTAAACCACAATTCATTCTCTACACGACATACCTCCAGATGGTAATCGATCGTCCTGTATCGCATAGATACAGGACAATGCGATACAGAGAGTATCGCATAGTCCTGTCAATTGTCTGCATTGCTGCACTGATGCGAACTTTAGGGTCGACAAATGAATACGGCAGTGACAGTTCTTTAACAAGGTTCTTAATGTATCTCCGCAGGAAGAAGTCACAGGATGTGTGTGTTAAATCAAGTTATCTAGGAGGGCCAGAGGAACGAAGCTAGATCATTCTCACCAATACGTCCAATCCAGGAATGTAAAGGTTCATCATTTGGGGAGTCATGATTCGGGATGTATGAAGGAGAGGAGGGGAAGGGGGGGGGAGCGTCTTGTTGGAAGACAAAATCTCTGAAGTCAGTACTGAACTGCGGGAACAACCACAAATGCAACATATCTAGGGAACATTTACCGGTCACAGTTGACTTCTTTAAGCTAACTGTGACCGGTAAATGTTCCCTAGATATGTCTTATCTGTTCTATGTATATATGGCCCATACACCTTTGTGACAACGCTTAGAAAAAACATTCATTTTTAGCGAATCTGTCAATTGTCATGACTGGACGAAGATTTTCCAAGCCTCAGAATACACGATATAAACTTGGTGAGTTTGTGATTCTTTTCATAAATCTTTCATGTGTGTACGTATGCTTTTGAAAATATAGCTTTGTCAAGACGAATGAATCATTTATGCTATGGGTTTTTTCAAATAAAAAAAAACAATGTAGTCAGAAACTCTGTTATTTGCTTTGATTAACGCCTGAATTTATTTATTAGTTTAAAGGGTGTATAGTAGTTGAATCAAAAGGTTTCCAAATGTTCAATTGCTCTAGTTCTTGTATCACAATACTCGCCGTGTAGCGGGGACCAATGCACGCTAAATTTGTCGAGGCTCAATGTCCTCTTGCTGGTCTTGTGTGATTGTTAGAAGAGGGGAGGGGGGTCCAGATCAGGTGTCGGTCTCGCCACTGAATCACTGTTCAAAATTACGAAGTCCGTTGCCAATAGCCCTCGCAAGGCATTACAATAACCCCATGGAATAAATGTAATAAATTCTTGGAGATTAAAAAATTGGTATTTAACAGATTAAGGACAAATAGTCTAGAAATGTTTTTTTTCATCGGACATTCTGATTGGTATTACTAATTAAATTCTTCCAGGTCTGCCGTTATTGGCGAGAGCTCACGTTCCTCTAGAGATTGGCCAGTTAGTTTGCGTTATTGGTGTAAAGCTATATGTAGCCAAATTGTAACAAGTACTCCTTAACATCAATAAGCCAGAGTGACTGATAAACAGTAATTACCAATGTGAAAATGAATGTTGCAAAGTGAAAGAAAGATGGAAAACCTAAGTGTTGTTTGACGAGGAGGAGGGTTGTTCCTAAAGGCATCCGGGAGCCTTCACAATCAAAGGTATATTATTTCTCATGGAAAAGAGAGAAATTATAACAAAGCTAATTCAACGCCATAAATATCATACAAAGAGATTCGTTCACACCAAGCCCAAGGTAAGTCAGTGCTCAAGGCCGTGAAATCATGTCCGGCGTTGTCATGAGTTCGAGTCCTAATGCCTCTACTCATCTACCATGCAGAGGAGCTGTTTACACTAAATACTCAAACTCAAACTCAATGGCGCAACAGCCCATGAGAGCCAGGGCTTTCTGTGCCCCTCCCAGTATACGTGACCATTGGGCGCTGAGATGCATGAGCAGATGTCCTGATCAGGTGGTCAGTCTGAAGCGAGACCCCCAGTGTTTAAGTCCCCAAGCAAGCTTGGTACTCATTTATCAACCCACTGCAGTAGGGATGAAAGGCTGAGTCGACCTTGCTCAGCCCGGGAATAGAACCAGGACCTGTGGTGTGGAAGCGCGATACGCTACCACTCAACCACTTGGCCTTACTCTAAATACTGCCTAGGCTAAAAATTCTAAGGTTAACATGGCATGGAAGGGAAGAGAATGAGGTGTTAGCTCAGATGTCGTCCTTGTCAGTTGTCCGAGGTTTAAAATTGCAAGGTTCGCGCGCCGTCTCCAATAGCCCTCATATTGCCTTTGAATGGGACGTTAATAAAAATCAAATCAAATGATATTCAGGTGGTAAACAGCGAACGGCGAAGATGTAGCCTATCTCATAGCCCTTAACTCCCTCACACAAAGGATTCTGTGATTGTCTAGATTCTAAAAACTGCCTATATATGAATTTCGACATAAAAACTTCGGTTTGTGGAACGATTTATTATTATTTAGGGAATGACGATACATTAAAATCGAGGAAAATTAATCTTTTTTACTTAAATTTGTAATTTAATATATTTCTAAGCATTCATATCAAACTAATATCAATCAGATATACTTTATTACGCAGAGCTTCGATGCAATATTCAACATATACAGATTTAATTTCAACATGTTACATGACAAATTTTGATTTCGTATATTCCCTTTATTAAATCTGTATTTTTCTGTTTTATAATAAATGTATTTTTGAAAAAATATAGATCGCTTTTTATTTAGAACTAAATCTTGTAATGCTTAAATTTATACAACACAATTTTAAAATTATTAAATGCATTTCCATTTGAAGCTTTTTAAAACTGGTGTATTGAAATAAATATGAAATGTTAATAAAAAAATAATTATGTTGATTGAACAATATTTTCTCAAACTTCCCATTTCATATTCTTCGATACTGAAACATTTAATTCGGTAATTTGCGCACACTGATGTTTTTGTAAAACGACTCTGTTCAATTTAAACTTTTAATTTAAATCTTTACTGACAAGCGAATAAAAATTTATTGTAGATACAGTGAATTCCATTTTCTTACGCTGTTAGAAGTTTAATCTAGTTACACTGAAAGAGGAAATCATTGGAAAGAGTTTGATAGAATAATTGTATTTCTTACTACACCCAAATGCAATTAAGATAATGGTTCTCGAGTGATGTTATCTTTAAATTCTGACAAATTCAATTTACGCTACAGAAATTTTGCTTCTTTCATTCAAATGTCTGTAATCTCAGCTCATTACAATAACGGGGTGATAAGAGAACGAATGACGTAGAGTTTAAATAAGGAAAAGAAAATGTTTCAACGCGGGAAGATAATTGGTTAAATTGAAATGTATCTTTTTTAATCTGCCAATAACTTATCAAATATATGCGCCATTGTCATGTAAAAACGTGCCAAAAGAAAAATAAAATTCACGGATTCTCAAATATTTAATATTATTCAATGAATGTGTATATAGTAATTCTAAATGCCTCAGTTACATAATGAGGAATTACTTGTATATGAAAATATTTTTTTCCATCAAACAATGCTTATTTATAATTGATATTCTTGCGTATTAGTTTAAAAAATTAAAAAATATCATCAAAAAGGTAGCATTATGCGAAGAATAACTTTAAAAGAAGAATACTCTTAATGTGAAAGATACGCTAAGGGGTTACATATATATATATATATATATATACATATATCCTTCGTTTATTTTATGGAATTTTATTAAATTTAAGGTATCCGACTACGCTAAAATCATGATTTTTTTCAAAAATTGACTATGATTTTATTTTATAGGCCATCATATTAGCTTAATAAAAATACCAAGTTTTTTATTTCCCATTCACTAGAACAAAAATTACAAGTGTTTTAGTAAAAGCAGATGCCGTAACTTTACACAAGATGTCAAACTTTAAAATGTGTTTTTTGCGAAAAGTTCAAACGGGGACAGCTATTGCTCAAAAAGTTTTGAAAATAATTTGCTGAAATTTTTTGTGTATGTTCTGTATAACAGAAGAAGTGTTTTGACATTCAGATTTATCAATCCTTGTTTTATTTTAAAATTTACAGTCCTTTATGTGAATATAATCACTGTATTTTTAAGCAATTTCATATATTCACTAAGATAAGGTGCTATAGGTTTTGTAAAAATTAAAATATCTCTTATCCTGAAGGTCATTTCAAACATGAATAATAAAGTAACACATCAAAATTGAAAAATTGAGAATTTTCTCATAAAATTTTTGTACAGAGCGGGCCCCGTTTATGTAATTTTTACCAGTTTTTTCCCATTTTATTAATAATAAATTTTTTTTTGCTTTTAATTTTAGGATTTTTTCCTTAAAATATACTAAATAAATCTAAAAATGACAACAAAATCCCCATATTTCTATTTTTTCAAAAAAAAGTTGTCGCAAGTAGTCGGATACCTTATGGAATAAAAATGGTGTTGAAGACGCGCTAGGTACAGGGTTTGTGGTATGTGTGATGTACGTTAAATCTATCGAAATCCTTAAGTTGATATGGTGTGGAAAAAATACTATTTTAAGTTTCTTTATTGTCAGTATGCTTATTATTTTTTTGAAAAAAAAGGGGCTTCAATGTATTCATTATAAACAAAATATATAAAATTCTAAGCTACAAATTTTAAAATCTGGCTTATAATAAACTCCCCACCACCACCACAAAAAAGATTGTAAATGAGCAACAGATTTTTTGTTAATTATTAACAAAAATTATTTATTAAAATTATTGTAGTGATTAGCATATTATAAGTGTTTAACTAAACAAGTAAAAAAGAGAAAAATGCACACGATAGTACCAGAAAATATTTCACCGGTAGAAATAAGTATATATATATGTTATGTTTTATTAGTTTAAATATATATATATTTGTATATATATATATATATATATATATATATATATATATATATATAATTTCTGTAGCCAAACTCTTCGATATACTTTATTCAATGAAATATATTTTATAGCATTTATCTATTATTTTTTGCGCACATTGATGTCCTTTAACCGACCAAAGAAGTCTGGGAGAAATAAGCTTTAAAATCTTGATATTTTCCTAACAACTCTTTTTGTTTAGTTTTTACTCTGAGTAAAAACTAAACAAAGCCGGAAATTCAAAATTCAATATTTTATTTATTACATTTTAAGTATAGTATTGGTTACAGGCCATGTAGCATGACACCCAAATTCGTGTAAAAATAGACGAGAATCAATTCCCATAGCAGTGATATATTGAATATGCAACATAATAACCGTGTTATATTGAGTAATATAGAAATATATCCCACAATTTATTAAGCCATACATTACGACCTCGTTGCAACAGCGCAACTTATCTCTAGCCATTTGCTCCATCCACGTCTAATTACGCTATTATCTTTATGGTGGTATTGTTAACATCCCCGGAGCGCTATTTGGCAGGACAATAACACCGCGCTAATTCCTGTGGAGTTAGATCCGGAAATTAAAGTAAATGGGACAATGCCCTCTTCTCAGTTGCGGTCGAGATTTCTCTTGCAAGGTCTCTAACAATAAATTAATAGCACGGCAATATATATATATAACAACTAGCCTTTACCCGCCCGATTCGCTTGATATTTCCTAGTGTTGTGTGAATGCATACTGTCATATATATATAATTTATTGACATCTATGTTCTAGCATTAAACGTTCGAATATATTGAAAAAAAAACATTCTTATATATTCTCTCTTTTTTTTTTCTTCATTTCTTTTCTTTAGCCTTTAACTCAACAAAAGTAGCATGCCTGCCAAATTTAAAGTCTGTAGGTCTAATAGTTTAAAAACGGGAATTTTCATCTATAACTCCTTTTAACATCTCGCAAACCCCCTTGGGGCTCGATTTTCACAAAACTCTTTCTTATCGGATCTCTACTCCATGAAAGGAACATGTCTGCCACTCTTTGTCTAATAGTTCAAAAACGAGAATATAACGCTTCTAAAGCTCTCGCAGCTCTTTTAAGGGTCGATTTTAGAAACTCGTTTTTAGAGGATCTTTACTGCATGAAAGAAACATGCCTACCAGATTTCAAGTCTTTAGGTCTAATAGTTCCTGAGGTATCGTGATGAGGGAATGGGTGCGAGTCGCTTTTGTCCTTTATGGATGTAAACAACAAAATAACACTGTTGTTTTTGTAAGTACTAGAAAGGAATGAATAACGTTATAAAATTAACTGAGTTGGAAACAATTAATAGTACTCCTGTGTGCGGTATCCTGAATTTAAACTGGTCCAGCTGGTTTTCAGGATCTTGAAAGAACAATAACAAAATGTCAAAATAAATAATTATAACTGATTTTAAAAAGGCATGCCTAATATCCGCTGGAAGTGTTATAGTGAGGAAATTTTAAGAATTTACGTATTATACCGTCGACCAATATCGCCAAATAAAAACTCCTGATGGTTAAAAAGAACAGCCAAAAGCAACTGTTCTTATTAATATTATTATTTTCTTTTAGAATACGCACAGGAATGGTTATCCTCTATAGGCAGCTCAAAGACGTCGCTAAATGCGACGTCATTGGATTTGAAGGAATTGATGGACGGTATAATACGTAAGTTCTTTATTTTATTTTTTTGATGTTTTTTGTATTTGTCTAAAATTAACGGGAATAATTACTGGATTGAAGACTGGAATATTTTTATGTGTTTTTTTCTTGCAACTGAATTAATTTTCTTTGAATTATTATTTTAAATAATGCTTTTCCTTAAAAAAATGCCCAATAAGTTTAGAAAAATTAACTGAAGGCGATATTCCTTCGAATTTAAAAAATATTTATTTAAAAAAAAATTATTTAAATACAGTATTTCGGCAAAAAATTAACTTAGAATACCCTTTTTTCAAAATATTCTCCTTTTATGAAAAATACGTCTATTATAATAACATTTTTCCTGTATATAGCTCAGACCTCTGTACTGAGGCTCAACTATGATTTTTGAAAAATTCCCATTATTTTCAGAGTTACAACTATTTGAAATAATTATCGGCGTTTTTTTCTTAAAGTTTCTCCCCTCTGTTGTGTCGTAAGACATGGATAAGCCCACTTCCAAGTTATATATTTAAAAAATTCTAGTTGAGCCTCTGTACAGAGGTCTGAGCTATATACAGGCAAACTATAATTATAATAGAAGCATTTTTCACAAAAGGAGAATATTTTGAAAGTGGCTCATTCTATGTTCATTTTTTGTCAAAATATTGTGCTTAAATAATTTTTTATTGTAATACTATTCTTAAAACAATTTTATATACATTTTGTAATCTAAGTGACACTAAATATCATAAATATTATCCATTTAAGGTTCCGAACGTAATCGGATACCTTAACATTTTCCGTGAATTGATCATCTCCCTTAGGGTTTTGATGAAATACCTAATTTAGACATTTCCCTGCGACATATATATCAGGGAACATCTTTTCCGCAAGTTGGTTTTGAGATTATGAAAAAAAACCCAAACCACTCTATTCTTCACGTTTGCCACTTGGGATGAATTGTATGCAATTTCAACACAAAACCATCAAAATTAATCATTAATTAGATAATTATACGTCTAAGGAACTACCGGTTGGATTTTTATTGTGACTGACTAAATACTTTAAACGAGGCTGAAATATTGACATCTCACATATAAAATAATCGTTATCGATTACGATTACAATATTAAAACGTAAAAAATCATAATCAAATGGAGTCCTCTACAGAAATTTCTATAGATGGTTATTTTTAGATTATTTTATTTCTACTCTAACTTCAAAAGGCCGCATATTTTGTTAAAGGCGTATTCTTCATTCAAATGATATTAATAAAGTGACTATAAAAAAAGAAACTATTTTTGAGATTTTCAATATAAGCAGTTATATCAAATGATATTTGTTTGAATATTGTACTGGATTAAAACTATGGTAGGTTTATAATATCCCCACAAATTAGACGAAAAAAAATGTTAAATGATTTTAAAATTGCGCGCACTTCATTACGCATTTTTTTCGGTTATTATTTTCAATTTTTTAACACAAATCATTTGGCAGTTCCATTTACAAGTAAATTAAGTCTTTTTATTGCTATTTATTTCGCAATATGTACTAGACAGATGTATAATTATACAAACAGGTCTGCATATTTTCAGGAAATGCAGCAACACATATACAAATTGAAATTAAATTTTTGGGATGTAATAAATAATAAATAAAAATCAATTTTAAACATTTCGCTTGAAGAAAAATGTTCTTTTCTTTTAAATCTACAGATACACATGTTTTATTTAAATCGAAAGGTTCGAAAATTAAATCGAAAACTAATCAGAAGGGTTTCTTTTTTGCTGTGTCACATTCTTCACCATTTCACAAGGGTGTCAAAACCTAAAGAAACTTTCCGGATCTCTTCGAATTTAATAACAGAAGGAAACGGTGCAAAATGAACGTGAACCAGAAAGCAGGTCACGTGACATTGATGCCCAAATAGAAGCAACTATCGATTATTTCGATCCGGCTCCTCTCAGTGCACACTGTAACCGTGACTTCCTTGGTAGAGAGCGCGCCCTCTTTAACACCCCGCGGCCAATTAAAAGCGATTCATTGGTGACCCGGACTGTTGTAAGGGGGGTATGCTTTAAGCTTATTATTGCACCCCTAATGAGTCGGAAGTTTCGAGCCCACCCTTCTGTCGAACTGAAAGGAAGTGAAGATCCGGTGATAAGAAAAGGGAGGTGAGATTCGTCTGCAATATTGGATATCATCCCCTTTTGAAAGCAGGTGGAGTTAAAAAGCTTTGTTTGGCGGGAAGAACGGTTGATGATAATGAGGTGGGGTGCCTTTCATGGAGAGATATTCTTGAAGTTGATGAAGTTAATATATTTTGTGAGAAGTTTTCCTTTTGTGTGCTCAGAGATACCTGAGCATGACGTATATTGTTAGATCCTTCGACATTAAAATGCAATCATTAAACTTTCGTGAGTATTTTTTTTAATCTCTTGCTTTGTATGTCATTTTGAGGTTTAATAACAGCTGAAGTTAAGGCAGTGAGCAACAGTATTAATCTCATTGGGTTAAAACTTGATGTAATAAACTTAGCATATATGATAGTTATGATTTTTTTTTTCATTTCTAAATGGGCTGCCGATTGGAGTTTTCGAAAGCTAAGATATCTTTTTTAGTGCGGCGCCATATAGGCGGATACCAATCGCCATAGGTAATTTTGACGCCCAGTTTCCTCCCTAGAGGAGGCACCTGAGCTCTGACGATGCAAACCTGTACTAGGATTTAATTTTGCCTAGAGCATCCAAGCCAAACAAATATTCTAGGGATCTTTTATATAGGATACGACATAATCATACGATATAATCATACGACCTGGCCGCTGTCGATTTTCTGCATCATGAAAATCCACCGACTTAGGCCGGGGTCGCACCCGCAACCTTGGGCTAGCGACAAACCAATCACGTCATCCAGCCGACTAGATAGGGTAAGATAGGGAGAGAAAGAGAGAGAGAGAGATAGTGAAACAAAGGTTGTGATTGAAATTAAAAACAAAAGGATTAAAATAATTTTTTGGAGAAACTCAATCATCACATTCTATTGAAAATAATTAACAGCAGTTTTTAATACATGAATGGTTGTTTCAGTAATTTTTATGTTGTTGTTGTTGCTAATGCCACCTGTTCTACGTAGTCGGATCGAGGCCCACGAAATTCATCATAGCAAGGGACTAGATATACGCCTGTCGTTGTCCGTAACCTTGAGCACCATACAGGTGACAGTACGATTTAGCTCTGTTCCACCCCAATATTGAAGGAGAACACCCTGGGGGAGGGTCAGGTGCCTTCCACCTCTCATCCCCTGTCACCAACCTCACGACAGGACTTGCAGCTCGACGGCTGTTTAGAGTACCCCCATGCCACGAAGGTACTATACATTTACAAACATCCATGTCTTTTTTGGGATTCGAACTCCGGCCCTACGGTACAGCAGTCAGCGTCACTAACCACTGTACTGGATAGGCGACATTAATTTTTATTGTCATGGTAGCCTAAAGGTTAGAATCACGAGTTCGTGGCTTCGAGCCTAGTGCCACTGAAGACCCGCTGTGCAGAAGGGGCCTAAGCAGGTTAATGTACTCCAGTTGGTGTGGTGCGACAAAACATGTGACTGGTGAGTCATGAGTTTGAGCCCTGATGCCCCTGAAGACCCTCCATGTAGATGAGCTGATGCTCGTTAAATCTATCATGGCTCAAAGTCACCACGTTCGTGTGATAGGGAAACTTTGAAAGGGGGATGCTAGCTCAGGTTAACACGTTCTCATCACTTAAACGTGTTTTGAAGTTACGAGGTTCATCGCCTTTTGCTTTTGTGCTGCTTTGGAGTGTGATGTTTTTCAAAAATTAAATCAAATCAAATTTCGTTATGTTAACTGTGGAAAATTTTAAGAAACGCAGAATACTCTTGAAATTGCTATTTTAACCCTCTAAGCGGTCTGCACTTAAAGTCTTGCCATTCTGGAGATGCTTCAAAAATGCACCGCACATATTTTTTTGCTTTCAGGTGGGGTTCTCAAAAGCGGTTGAGCCATATTTTTAAGAATGCGGCTCGGCCACTTTTGGGAATCTTGCTTCAAGGCAGAAAAAGCATCTCTGGAATGGCGGAATTTTACGTGCAGACTGCTTGGGGGGGGGGGGTAATTCAAATCAAGAAACGATATTAAGACATATAAACAATTTCAATATTTATGGATAAGGAAGAACAATATATTAAGTTAAGGTCTATAGACAATGTATACAAGTAGCTAAATCTCATACAAAGCGCATATGAAGAATTTGGGATAAAAATTGCATGAATATTAATACAATTACAATATATTCTTAAGTAAAAAATAAAAAATTGTATGGAGTAAGATATGTATGTAACACACCAAAGAGTAAAATTGTTTTGAACATGGCCTATGAGTTTGCAGTTTTGTGTTAACTAGATTAAATTTTGATTCTTTTAATCATAATGCAAAACTAACATTTAAAAGAGATAAAGTTAATAATACAGTTTAGTCTCAAGAGAAATGTTTAAAACAGAAATTCTTTTTTTTTTTCAAAACAGGAACAAATACTTCATAACAGATTAATACGCCACACAAAATTTTTTTAGTAGCAATTCAATTTACATAAAATAAATGGCGGTGTGTGTGTGTGTGATAAGTAAAATAAGATATCTTTCTGCTCAGATTACTAAATAGGTTCACTTTAGATTGGAAATACTCTCGCAAAATAAATATGAATAAAGATTAAAATATAGAACATTAATGTGTAGTCATGTAGTCTTTTTATTTCACATTGCTTTCCTGTAGGTGCTTCTTGCATTGATTTCCTTTTGTTCCAGAGGAGAGAGAATGGGCATTACCTTAATGTGCAATTAACACGTGGCTGCAAAGTGGGCTCATTATTCGAATGGATCGGGACTTTCACAAGTCGGAATTAACCTTATCGGAGCAATATACATAACATTATTTCTAGAGTTCTTTTCTGGCAGAAATTCAAGAAGAAAAGTACCACTCAAGACCTAGGTGGGAAATTCATAACCTAAAAAACTCCGCTTAAATAGAAACTAACTGTGCATGGAATTCACAAATAGTTTCAACATAAGAGTTAGCCATTTTTTCCATGATGTACTTATATTAAATTTGTCATTATGTAGAAAGCATGTCAAACTCATTTCTATATAACCACACACCAGAGTTCTGAGTTCTTTAAAAAATCCCGCCGACCTTACTATATGTAGTTACGATGTGGTAGATTCATTTTCTTAATTTATTTTAGTAACAGGAAAACTAATCTTTGTTATCTGTGTAATTTCCTTGGGCTGCTGCTGTGATTGAGTTTAGATTATTGACTGGACACACACATAACTGCATTTGTATTGTTTTAATCCGACTGACTCCCCCTTTTGTGTTTTGTGTGCTTCTGGACAAGTCATGAACGCTTCTCATATCTAGAAGTGTGCTCTACACTTAAGAGTTTGGACTGTATTGTGAAGAAACATTGGAGAACTCGTTGCCTAATGACCTGATGGCCAACGGTCAGGCATTTGATAAATAATCTGTGTAGTAGTGTTTGTGCTATTCATACACACAAACGCTTATATAACTTTAGTACACTAATCCCTTTGTTAAATATCAAGCAGATTATTTCATTTCTTAGATCTCAGCAAAAATATTTGTAGAACAACCGTCAAACCAGCGGACTGTGAGAAATTGTGTTCCAAGTATAATAATTTCGGTTTTGAATTCCAGTCTGATGAAAGAAAATTGATTCAGTGGAAACTCCAACTTCAATTTGATGTTGTTGAATATATTTCAATGATGAAGAATATTTCAATAGGAATAGAATAGTTCACAAGTAATAGCATATCTCACAAGTTAACCATTTCGACCCAAGAACATTTCACACAAGAATATATCGCTAGACAGCGTGTTTATATTTTAAGAAAGATACACGTACTGATTTGTTGACAAAATACTACTTCTAAAAGGAAGCGGCTCGCTGCAAAAGCGCAAACTAGCGACATTTAAGATTCAACAGTTTTCCAATTTACACTTTTCTTGAAAAACACGCTTGTGAGGGTTTTTCGCTTAGTTGAACCATATATGTACAGAGTGTCGCATCTAAAGTGTGACAAGTTTCTAGGGGATAAAGGGTACAGCTAGATGACCCGAAATCACATAGAAATGCTGAGCTGCGGAAGTGTCTTCCTGAAGTAGTAGAGAGCATTGAAAAGTCATATAGGTTTCGACGCTTTATTTTTCCTTTTCTTAAAAATAAAACACTAGAAGGTAGTGAAAAAAATTATTACTCGCTGAACTTAAAATAAGTACTGAAGATGACATAGAACTCATATTAAAGTAGGTGTTATAATTGATAACATCACACATGTGGCGCAGGCATTACTTCGCTGTATGGGCGCACAACTTCTGCGAAGCTGGACCAGGCATGTCAAACTCATGTGAAATTACGGATCTCAAGTTCTATTTTATATTAAGTTGAGGGCCACACATTTTTAATGTTAAAAAATAAATAAATATATTCGAATTAAATGTACGCATTTGTTTAATAACAGCAAAATAGAGCATAAAATTTTAAAAAAATGTGTGTGCTTATATATGACCACATGATAGAAGTGATAACTTTAAATTTTGTAATGTTATTTCAGGGATTAGTTAGGTGAGAATAAAAGACAAGGGGATATTAGTATTGTCCTATAAAATTATGTATTCATATGCCTGTACTCATAAAGTAATATTTTTTGCGAAATATACAATAATATTTGTCAACTAACTGTATTCTAAGAAGGAAACAATAGGTTTATGGTAGCTGAAATAGGTCATAAATACTTTAGATTCAAAATTATTTAAATATCTAAACAAACTCCGTCAAGCGTTGTTTTGCACTTTATCGTGCTTTCATTTGGATCTTTTGACATAATTACATTGAATTTTGATTTTAAAATATCTATTCAAGGATTTGATTTGTCTTTTGAAAATTCTACATTAAAATCCCCACTTAAAATAATAGGCAATTTTTTCAGAAGAGTTGATCCAGCTTCGGTGTAGGCAACTAAATTTTTGTGAATGAAATCGATAATTTTCTCTACACTTTGATTTGGTGAAATATAAGTAATAACCACATTAGAATTATTTGTCCCTTTTCTGCTTTACATTTCGCTGCACAAATTTCTCCGATACATGACTCATTAAACCCAAATGATTCAGTAGTGTTGTTACCATTGTTACGAGTGTTACAAACCCGAGCGCAACAATGCTTGGCTTTTAAAACACATCATTCATGTTCACTCTCCAACAAAACATCACTTCAGAAATTAGCGAAATCTACCTATCTTATTTTAATTCTGCATCGGTATGTAATTTTATTATTCATTAATGTGTGCCGATATATTGGCCGGGCCGCGAGCTTGACACCCCTGGGCTAGACCATTACAGTCTGCGGCACCGTATACCAGAAGCATATCTGCTTTCTCTGAGATAGTGAAGTCTACCCTCTTGTAGCCTCTCCCCTGACTGAGTGCGAAATGAAGCTCCATCACAGCGCGACTCCTTATCGTAGAGTCATTCTGGTGCTTAATTCAAGTCGTCAACTAAAAATTTGCATATTGCCCTTTAACACTCTCTCAGGGAGCTTTACACCGAGAACACTGCTCCCCCTATCCACTGGCGCCACTCTCTCAACCCCGAGGCAAGAGCTTTGTGGGATCCAGCCTTTTCAAGGCCCTTACTGCGTCAGAAAGTAGTTTCTGAGATTCGACATTTTTATGTGATTACGAATCGTCTATGTGTACCCAGCCTACCCTCGTAGTTTGTAACATTTTAGTAACACACCTATTATATATATATATATATATGTTTCCTAAATTCATATTATTATAATTTATTTAAATATCAGTAGGTATGTTTGAGAAGCCCTTTTATTTTCTATTAATTTTTTTTGTATCAATATTTAAGGTTTTTAATGCATATATATATATAGACTTAATTTTATTTTATTATAATTTACTAATTTTAATTTTTGCAGAACTACTATAATACTTTGTATCTGGCGGGAAACACAATTTGTTGCATTGTTCACAAAGTAAGTGTTATCTATTTTTATTGCATCGATTTTAATTCTGTGCGAGTAAATACTAGCAGGCTATATTTTTATCGTTATATTTTAATAGTTTAGTGTATTTTTTTGTGACATTTAAATTTCTCCTAATATTATTTCTTCCTTTCTTTATGGCCCAGAGTATAGGTAAACTACAGGTGAAGGTTGGATAACCCCAAAACTTTGTTTAAACCTGTAATCTTGGTTCCTAGAGCTAGGAGGCTAATATAGGAGCCTTCGCCATAGAGAGGTTATCTTACGAAGAAAATCGCGAAATGTTCAAGGTTCCAGTAAAAAGTTCGCTATATAGAAAAATTCGCAATATAGAGGTTCGATTGAATATAACTTTGTTTAAACCTACAGTCTTGATTCCTAAGGCCAGGAGTTTGTTATTGTACTACTATGGCTAATATTTCCTACTATCTTGACTAGTTATACTTAAGTTTTATTGCTATTTGTGTATATATATACTGAATATAAAAGTCTGAAATAGATGAATAATCATTAACAGAAACATTTTAATCAAGATCGGTATTAATTAACTATCAGACATAAAATAATTTCAGAATTTAATAAGCATAACAAATTATTTTGTTGTTACTTGTAAGCAAAATATTTAATGATGGTATACTAAATAAGGCAGAAGAGTAATGAAGTATTGAGGTATATGGTCGGTATACATTATTTTATTGCCGCCTGTTAAAACAATCCACTCTTGTTGGTGAGGCAAATGTTACGTCATTACAAGACGGTTAGCAATTGCTCCTTGGTAAATGTTATGATTCTTTTTAAAAAGATATGTGTAAGATGGTAAATTTAAAAATTACTCTGCGATATTTTTTATAAACATTTTTCATATGATGCTATGTTGGCAGGGCTGTAAAGACTTTAATTGTGGGCTGAATGTAGCGCCCGAATTTGATATTTTTGAGGTACACAGACAATTTTTTTGAGAAAAGCCTGTATTATGTGTTATATAAATTTTTGTAATCCGTTTTATTTTATTTATAATATGGATGCTTTGGTATAATTTGTATTACGGGTTTCCCATATTCTAATATAAAATGAAGTTTACAAAGAGATACATTTTAATCTATTTTATTTGATTAAATAATTTAAATTTGTATACGGTATGTTGAACTTAACATGATTAATTTATTTATTTATAAAAAAGTTTACTTAAAATACATATTTAGAGAGAAAGGCCAGATAGGAAACAGGACAGATGAACACGGATATGGGAGTGGCTTCTGCATAAATCTAACAATCAACACACAATTTTCTGAGTTTGTAATACAAATCATTGCAAGAAGTTTATTAATTTAGCAATCAAGCTTTTAATAAAAATTTTTAGATTTCCTCATGAGAAGCTAAGAGCAACATAAGCAGAAATTTGATTGTAACATGTCTCATTTTTAACCAGTTGCAGAATTCACATGATAGCAGATATTTATGTAAGACAAATAATTAAATAATCCTTTTATCTATTTAAATAAGTTTACAAATTTTTTTTCTTTTTAGAGATAATAACAATATTAATACAAAACTTAAGCTGAAAATACACAGAAAAACAGTTTGTCAGGATTGGAAAAAAATGCGAGTAGCAACTAAAAATTCAGCGAAATTAAAAAATTTTCCAGAATCCCAGACTTGACGTACTACAAGTTATATATGCGAGAACTACAAAAATATTTGATGATATTTATACGAGAGGTAATACTTAAATTTTGATTAACAATTTCTCCTCTTAATCGTATTGAACAATGCCATTGTACACTAATCAAATTCAGTTTTCTTTGCAAAAATAGTAACAGGAAATGTTCAGCTGTTATCATGCATAAAACAAAATAAAAGTGAACTTCTCAACAACTGTGAGAAATTGAATATAAATAATTATATTCAATTTAAATTAAAAACAATAATAGTTAACTGAACAATAATTTAAGATATGATATTCTTCTTCTTATAAATAAATTCTATTTTTTGTGGGATTTTTTTTGTTTGAAAACAGCTTGAAATATTCAATTTTAGACTTTTTACGAGCATACATTTTATTTTTTTTAAAAAAAGCTATATTTATATTTAAGCCATAAACGATTTATGAATAGTATACGGTTTAAAGTTAACTAAATAATTCAGTAAATGCAAAGAAAATAAGCAATAAAGCGATCTTTTACAGCTCTTTTAGCAGTCGTTTTAGTAGGTAATTTAATCGATATTAGAAAAGGTGTTTCTTTTACAGCTAAGCGGCCAACACTTTAAAGGGATCGTTGGAGGCGCCAAATAGAGTCATTAAATGAAAATATACTTTTACCGCCTCCAAAGAGTATTTGGCGAAGGATATATTTTCCTTGGAAAATGAGGTCTCGCTTTTCGCTGTGGGGATTTTAAGGTTGATCTTTGATGAGTTCTGGTATTTGTTATAGACGGGAGATTTCTTTCAGCACTTGTCTGTCGTTAGATATCAAGGAAGTTACTTCCGCGAAAGTCATATTAGCTTTAGCTGCTCTATTTATCTTTCTTCCACGTTCAAAGGTTTTATTGCCATATCAGTAAATGGTGAGGAATTTCAGGAGGGATTTTGAGAGAGATTTTTGATAGCTCTCATTCATAAATCTATTTCGAGGAAGAGAAAGGGATCGAAAAGAAGATTTTTCCTCTAAAAGACGAGGAAAAACATAGGCCCTTTCTCTTTACCCTAACTTAAATTACCAATGTGTATTAGTTACTGTTATTCATGGTAAACCAAAAAAGTCTAGACTTGATTATAAGTATTTATTGTGCTCATACTATTAGAATTAGACGTATGTTTTTTTTATGTATATTGAAAGTATTATTACGAATTTTTTTCATAAAACCATTTAATCTCAACTCGGTGGCGCAACAACCCATGAGAACCAAGGCCTACTGTGTCCATCTGAGTATACATGACCTTGAGCGCTGAGGTGCATGAGCATATGCTCCTGTTAGGTGGTTAGTCTGACGCGAAACCCCCCTTGTTTAGATCCCAAGTATAAGCCTGGTACTCATTTATTAAGCCACTGAAGGGATGTACGGCTGAGCTGACTTTTCCCAGCTCGGGATTAGAACCCCGGACCTGTGGCGCGGAAGCACGTTCACTGCCACCCGAGTGTGTTTACCATAAAACCATTTGTTACAAGTCTATCCACGTTCTCTCTACTAATAGTCCTCTTGGAGAATAATGGGTCTTTAAAAATTATTCTATTAAAAATTTTCCTCCTCCTCCGAAGATGTGATTATGCAAATCAAGGCTTGTATATAAAGATTAACTTTCAAGCTCGAAAAATAGTGAGGTTAGACTGCTAAAGGTTAGCAGTGATTAATTAAAGTGAAGCTGGGCGAGAGCACTTCGTAGATTATTTGATTAATATTAATATTCACGATTTGGTCCTTTAATAGTTAAATTAGACGAGGTCTCTCAATTTGAATTAGAAGGTGCATTCCCTGGACGTAAGTGATACGATTTATTGTTTATTCTTCTAGTATCTCGCCTACCTCGCTATTGCTCCCATATTTGGCAATTGGTGTATTTCTTAGTTTGGGTTGTTGAATCTGTGTCTTTGTTGAGCATTGTTAATAAGTAGAGTTGCATTGACTATGGCTAATCTTCCTTCTGACCCTCTCACACTAATGGATGGCACGGGCCGTCCATTACACATTTATTTCAGTAAATTTTAACGGGTGCCCCCTTGGTAGCTCGGAGGATGTCTAAGCGGTATTCCAGTTCCTGCGAAGTGTTAAGTTTAACAGTTGCTTCACTCACACTTGGCCTGTCACTTCTAGGAAGATCCTGAATGCTACCTATTTCTGTAAGCATTTAATAACCATTGTTTTATTGATTTTGCACCAGGATGTTTGCTTCCATAACAACATAGAAATTTACACGGAATTTTAACGGGAGATTTCGTTTCGTGAAACCAAAGCACACATTTCTCTTGAATAGAGGCCATTGTGGCAAAAAAAATTATGCCTTTCATACAAATGTTTCACAGAATCACTCTTAAAGGAGCATTCGCACCATATATACCACACAATAAAATTATTAAAATTTATCTATCCAATAATACACACAAAATTTATGTTATTATATTAAACGGTTATTTTACAAAAAAAATTTTTTTTTCATGGCAAGACTTTTGATGCACCTAAATTATATATATATATATATATATATATATATATATGGGTCTAAATGATCATCCTCGTGGTTGGCGTTGCCACAGTTGATTTGCAGAGGGGAAGGGGGAGAGTTGAGCGTAAATGCCATTTAAGACCTGCCACGTAATCTGTCAAGATCTTCACGTAAGTATGGTGAGGAAGTTTAGAGGGTAGTGTCTAGCTCAGATATCGTCCATTAATTGACCATGGTTCAAAATTATGAGGTACGTTACCAATCCTTCTTGTATTGCTCTAAGTATGACATTAATGCTCTATCAATCAATTATTATTTATACATGGTATTAACAACCAAGCATTAAAACAAAGGAATATTTGATACAAATTCGTCTTAACAGGGTTCCTGTTCTGACAAAACCAATAACAGTAACAACCAAAAATGGCTGGGTACTTTCGTATTATACCGTCAACAAAATTCGCCTAGTTAAAAGACGTCGCAAATTCAAAAAATGCTACTAAACACTGTCTTTATCATTATTATTGTAACTAATTATGCACACGAGAACGGTTACATATCACTGGATTTGGCGATGTCATTTAATTAACGAAACGGTCGACATTATAATACGTAAGTACCAAAGGATGTTACCAGTGTAGAAACATGTAAAGGAAATATAATATAAATCGAATGCATTAAAATGAATTGATAAGGAGGTTGCAGCTTCGATTCTGTGAATTTCTTTCATAGATATACTACCTTAAATATTAATTGGCTTTGTGCAGTAGTCCAGTTTGGCCTACAATAGGCTAGTTTGGTGTTCTTTTTTATTTCTAATTATTCTGAGTAATTTGAACCACTTCCCCCCCCCCCTGCTGTTACTTATTAACAGTTGTCAATACTATAAAGAGTTTACCGCTACTTTAAATAAAATGATTAAGTTTTGAAAGATCTGAATATTATAAAATAAGATATGATTTTTTTTCATGCGACCTAATTAATTACATTTGCATTGAGATGCAATTTATAGTTTTTAAGATACTACACATATATCTCCTCATTAACTGTCAGAAATTCCTGCATCCTCCAATTTAATTCAACAGAGCAATCAAACCAAAAAGACATAATTTTATAAATTTCGTCTCCGAATATGTTTGAATTTCGAAACAAATATAATACATATTAAATCTAACTTGACATGAATTCTGTAAACATGTATCCGAGATATTATTCACTGAGCTAAGACGATTAGGCTACTGAAGTGAATATTTCAAAGCAGTAAATTGAATATCTTTAATTATAAAAGGATACAGAAAGCTTCAATACTTAGAATATGCTCGAGCAATCTATTCGTACCTAGTGAAGTAGAAGTTTTCGCTAGAAAACGTATTCACTGATACAATTAAAATTCATATGGATATAATACAAGACTTCCTTTTCAGTCATTCATTTCCATTTAAGTTCAGATTATAACAATATCAATTGGTTCGTATAGCATAATATAATGTCAGATGAATATTAAATTATCGTGACTCTATGAATGATAAGTAGTTACTTAATTATATATTTAAACTCATATTCATGAAAGATTTACTCTCAACATAGACTACAAATGCGATTGAGAGAGAGATAATATAGAATCTATAAAAGGGGATGTGTTGAAGGTTTGCAAAAAATAATCGGTGTGTGTGTTGTAAAATAGATTTTATAAAATTGCTCTGTCGGGGCTGTTCTGTTTACTTGCGTGTCACATTAAGGCTGTTTAAGTATTTGCGACTCAATATTCAATCATAATTTTCATCCCAATACAATAACAATGTATTGAATTCAAGAAGATTATACTTAGACCCTAAAGCTACAATACGATTTAAACCTCTTAAGTTGCACCGGCGTATATAAAGGCCTCTCTCAGCCAAAGCATTAATTGCAGCTGAAAGCAAATATATGTCTTTCCGAAGTACGACATTTTCTGTGCTCTGCTATGTATAAAATTATTACGAAGGCTTTGAAATGCAATAAAAGGACCTAGACAGTGTTTGTGAAGGATTTACTTATTTCATAAGATTGTCATGTTTATTCCTCTTCTCTTTGGCCTGATTATAAGAGAATTCCTATTTTAACATATATCAGTCCCAAAAAATGGCAGCTTTAAGGTGGTACAAAGATTAAAAGAAACAATTTCAAAAGAAATTCTTATCTTACGACATCAGTTCAGAATTCTGATTCCCAACAATTGTGGATTGTAAATATAGTGGTTTTTTTTTTTTTTGTTATTACGAGAAAGAAAATAAATAAGAACATAAATAAATATTAATTAAAAGTTCAAGAAAAATTTATTTATCCATGCAAATTTTTACTCCTCGAGGGAAAATGTGTCCTGATTAAAATTCTGTATATAAAGACAGTCGTACTTTATATCATAGATATATTTTTAGCCAAATAATAAGCTACTTGATCAAATCAGCAAGCCGATAGTATAGTTTTAGTTATTTTAAAAGTATATGAGAGCAGGAGTAATATCCTTGGCTTTTTAAAACAATTCTTTACAATTTAACAAGTAGGGCTAACATAAATACTGGTAATATGCTAATTACTACTATTTCATAAGGTTATCACTTTTGTTTTAGAGCCATAGAAATATATACATATTTCTCATAGGAGACATTTGGGCTTAATCTCTTCTCCTTTCCATTAATCACTCTCAGGAGATCAATTCTTTTGTGAGTATGCGATTTATATCCTCACATGCACAAGTTACTTGAGTAAAATCTTTTCTTTCTCCCATGGATGTTCGGTCTTCCGTAACCACAAGTGGCACTCCCCCGAGATAGACAAGCCTTTTCTTACATTTTTTGATCTTTTTCTTCGCTATTCCATATTTTCTTCTCTACGTCCAAACAGTCTTTCTGGGTGACAAGTATAAGGAGGTTTTTTTCCCTAACTTTATGACTATTTAAGTTAACTTCATAATTAAGATCCTTACACGATTCACAAAATGAGCGGTCGATATTTCTGCCGAAAGAAGTCTCATTAAGAACATGGGCTCGGTTCAAAAATCTACCAAAGTAGACCTTTCCCTTTTAATAGCCTTCTTAACATTATGTGATATGTCGAAGCCCATAAACATTAAGTCAACTTGATAATTAAAATCCTTACACGATTAACAAAATAACCTGTCGATATTTATGCCGAAAGAAATCTCATAAAGAACATGGCCTCAGTTCAAAAATCTACCGAAGTATTTTTCTTTGTAATAGCCTTCTTAACGCTATGTAATCTGTCAAAGCCCATAATCATTTGATTATATGAACTTCGTTTTAAAACAAGGATAACTCCTTCTATACAGATGTGGGCCGGGCCTATCAGAGGACCACTACATGTTCCACTGCTCCTTTTCTAAATATTATTATCTAAACCTTATAACACAAAAGGTAAAAAAGTTTATAAATAATAATATTTTTATTATTAATAACCATGTGTTATCCAAATTAAAACTATAAAATGCATTATCTGCTCATATTTCTGCAATTTTTATGCTTCTTAATCTCTCTAATAGTTTTTCTTAAATACGTCCAGAAATTTTCTTTATATAGGACACTCTCTACCTATGGTTATTGTATATATTATCTCTTTTATTGTTAAATATTATTATAATCCCACACACACACACACACAATAAAATTCAGTTATTTTAATATAGTTGCTCATATTGTTTCTACTTTTACGGTAAGTTTCATGAATCCTGATAACTTTGGATTTAATTGCAAATTATATTTTGCTCTATTTGTCGTCAGGTTTATAAGCACCAACTCTCTCTCTCTTTAAGGTATGATTATTAATGTCATTATTCTGAATTTGCGTATATTGTAATTTCTTTCTTTATATACTTATTGAAGTCCATATTTTGTTACGGATACAGAATCTATAAATTATTTTTAATATTTTTCTGTACCTTATTTTATGTACTTTATTATTTGTTTTATTCCGATGACTTCTGAATTTTGATTGCCTTTTTAAAAAATAAATTATGACTCCCTCTCGAAGTGAGATTGAGGCTCTTTATAGGGGATGATCTGTAGCTGATAGTGTATCGGGTGGGAAAAAAATCACTTGAACGAATTCTTGTTTTAAAATAAAGGGATAAAAGTCCTCGTTCTCCCTCATTTCTTGAATCCCAAAACCCCACTACTCAGTTCTTTATTTTTCTATTGTTCGGTCTAGTGCTCCAGGTAACGGGCGCGTGGCCGGCGTGTCATGAGTTCGAGCTTAGCACCCCTGAAGTCTTGCCGTGTAATTAAATGCCCTCCGATGAATGTTAAATCTATCGAGAGTTCAAATGTCCTCCCTTTGATGTGGTGTTGTAGTTAGGAGAAGGGGTGCCAGCTCAGGTGTCATCCTCGTCACTTGACCACGGTTCAAAATGGCGAGTTCCGTCGCCAAACCCCTCAAGTAGCTGAACAATACGACGTTAATATTCACTCAGTTACTTTGACATTGTCCGACAACATATGATAGTGTCAATCATTAACAAAAAAGACGGAAGCCAGCACAACCATAAGTTTCGTCCTGAAAAAAGCAATTTTTCTCAATACTATTCATTTCTTAAAGGTCCAGATCAACCATGCCAAATTTTCCATTACTCTTCTTCTTACACTGATTCTTGATAGCAAACAATTGGCGTTAACATAATTCTAATGGTCATTAAATTAGGTCTTTTTTAGAGTTTATCTTGTAAAAAATAAAAAAATAAAATTTCATGTAGAATAATAGTTTCCCTAATAACAAGCACTAAAGTAGAAAAGTAAAAATTTATTTTTAAAAAAAAATGCAAAATAAAGTAATCTATTAAAAGCAATGGTTAATTTCTCTACGTACAGAAAATTCTGCAAGGAAGAAAGGGCTTTTTCATTTATTAAAAAGAATCTACCTAAGCCATCCTCCCTAAAAATACCACATTCCAGAAAAGGCGATATGTATTGATTGATTTGCTTTCTATGCGGAACTGCCCAAGCGACCTGGTCAATCGACTCATCAACTATTTAAAGCCACTGACGTGCAGCCAATGTAACAAGCGATCTGATTTTTTTTTTTTTTTTTTAGCTTTTGCTTTGAGCAAAAGAATTCATCAAACCCCCTCTATCAACTTGTTTCGAAAACGAAACTCTTTTCCGATCAATACGATGAAACGACGTCATCGATCGGGAATCGATTGTGGACTCGGACGTCATCAGGACACCTTGAGGATCCGGATCCGTTAATTGCGGTCCATTTGTCTTTCCAGGGAAATTCAAAATGAGACAGTTCGATGATTCGTCACTAGAATGAGATCCGCTGCTACTGATGTGTTCATTGATCCTGCTTCGGCGTTTCAATTTCTGCAGAGGCTATTTTTAGACACCGAAGGAAGGTGGAACGGGAAGGTTTCGGAATGCCTCAAGAGCAGAAGGGTCATTCTCCGATTGATGTTTTGTATCGAAAAAGTTCGATCCTTCTGGATAAAGGTGTGGTAGCGGATTGATTTATTCAAGGTTACACACAAACTGCCCACTATCATCCAGACTTGCTAATGGTTTCTTTGCAATTTTCCTATCGTCTAGACCCCAATTTTATCAACTCTCTAACTTGTATTTTTTTAACACGCTTTTATAAGTTTCACTTGTGTATGTAATGGAATCTTTGAACTCGATTTTTACCCACTTTAAAAGGTCAGATTAATTCGAAATGTTTCACACTTGTCAAGGACCGATGGCAATACAATAACTCTTTAACTTTGTTCCATTGTCCTGAACAGGATCATCAGGAATTACGATTTCCAGATTTGGTGATTAATTCATTTTACAATTTTCAGATTTGGCGACTAATTCCAGATTCCATTTCCGGATTTGGCGACTAAAAGATTAAGAGTAACCCTAAAGGCGAAAACTTTTTTTTGTGTGTGTGTGTCTCAATAATTTCTTATCATAATATAAGCAATTGTCCAGTTTTTCTGAAAATGGAAATTAAAAAAAAAAGACTTGTGCATGTGAAAAAAAATTGTTCTAACTCAGGGATGGACAAACTTCTTCGATCGCAAGCCAAAAATTTTTAAAAAAAGTGTATGAATAAATGATAGTTTAATAAAAAAGAATTCATGCTTTTACTGCAGATCGAACTAAAAACATGAGAAAAATAAATTATAATTAAAAAAATCAACACGTTTTTATGGTTAATCGAACTAAAATTTTAAAAAATAATTCTTAACACAAGAATAAAACGATTTACGAGAAAATTAATGTCATTGGGGTAAAAGCATGAGGGTGCTTTATATCAATTGTTAAAATTTCTTACTAGCTCTATTCCGAAATTCTTAGCTCGTGTAAAAATTTAGTACAAAGCACCCCAAGCTTTTAACCTGATGACATTAATTTTCTCGTAAATAGTTTTATTCTTATATTAAGAATAATTTTTTTTACTTTTTAGTTCGATTAACCATAAAAGCGTGTTTTTTAGTTTTTTTTTAAAACTATATTTTATTTTGTAACAGAATTACAGATGGCCTCCTTACTCACCAATTAATTACAAGACACTGTTGTAATAAATAGTGAAAGTAATTCTATTGCTCACTGCATTACGAGTGCAATTTAAGCTTTCTGAAAGAAATTAAAATCTGACCATTGATTAGAGTATTTTTACCTCATGTACATATGGACGGATCCTCACAAAATTTTATATTTTTGAAACAGCGACAATTTCGAGAAGTTTATATGAAGAATTTATTTATTTTGGGTCAAATAAAATTCCAATATTTAAAATCCTCCACCAATTTAGGGAAAAAGATTTTTCTTAAAACTTTTCCTTAGCCACAAACGTAATCTCAACTTTTTAATTTTGGGAATATTTTTTTGATGCATCTCTTTTATAATCTAAAATGGGGGAAAAAACATAATACTTTCAAATTTACTGTCAAAATCCAAATTTCCAGAGAGTTCTAAAACTTCACATTCACTCATTGAAATTTCTAAATGTATATGTTCACATCATACAGCGAGTTTTCTTCCAGGGAATGAAACATAAGTTTCTTTTCCAACTTATTTTTTTAGTGAAAGGGCACAGAAAGTAAAAAAGATCAGTTAGTGTACAAGATTTCAATTGAACGAAAAAAATATATGTGATAAGGATAGGGTTTCCAGAAAAAAAAGCTACCGTCGTTGGTATTTTACTTTATAGCAATTTAAATGGAATACCCTATTTCAACATATTTGAAAATTGCTGGAATTATTTTCCAGATAGGCTAATATATAGGTTTCTACTTTTGGGTAAATTATTGAAGAAAAAATGTACTCTCCGCTGAAACACGGAAGGACTTAGATTCGGAAATTATGAGAAAAAGCCAACATTGAGCGAATCACAAATATGTGCGTATTTCTAAAAATTTATTCTGAAATAAAAACTGTACAATATATTCATGGAGATTATATTTATTAACATAAAGGTCCATCAACCAGTACCAACACTCCTTATAATTTTGAACCACAGTCAGAAAATGAGATCGAAACCTGAATTGGCGCCCAACTCTTCATAGGAGATATCGACTCATTTACCGTACATCATTCTCACAATACGATGAATTCTTAGTGGATTTAGAGCTCGAACACCGTGGCTCTATTAAACATGGCCGGTTAAACATAATAGCCAAACACTACAACATTATGGGCACATTCATTGAGGTAAACATTTAGTTTGCTTGAACAATGATAAGTACATAATTGTATATCTAATCTACGTATGTAGTCTATTTTTAAATCTTGTAGTATTTACGTTCGGTATTACTTTGCCTCAAATGTTAAATAATTGCCAAGAGATTTTTATTTTAAATTGGGTGTTTATAAGCAGAAAGTATGCATTAGAGCGATTCTGGTTTATCCATTCACTTTTGCCACTCTTTCCCCCAACTTTTCGAGCAGCCCTTGTGTCACTTAAGACCAAACATGTAGAGGGATTAAAGCAGGTTAAATCTGTCAAAGCTTCTCCCATGAGTGTGGAGTGGTATTTCGTGGAGGGGGTGTCAGATTAATTGTCGTTCTCGTCTCTCGGCTATAGTACTAAGTTACGAGATTCGTTGCCAAAAGCATTTGTGTTTCTTTATTGTGTGACGTTAATAAACACTTATTCACTCCCCATTTTTCAACTCCTACTAGTAGCTCACACTCTCTATATATTTATTTATTTATCTTGATAGAATTTTCAATCGTTAATAAAATACATTTTAAAGCGCTCAAATGAACTGAAATTTTATATACGTGATTATTTTGGATGACAATACAGTTATTTAATTATAATTAATAAAATTAATTGATTAAAACTAATTATTTAAAGAATTACAAATACAGCCACGTTGGCATCATTTTTGGCGACTTGTGTCAAAACTTGAAAAGGTTTTTTTCGTTTTAAAGCATTCAGTTGAACTGAAATTTTATAGACACGATTGTTTTGAAAGACAATACGATACTTTAATGATAATGAATAAAAATGAATTACCACTTAATGTTGTGATTCTGTCCTATGTATATACGTATTTATATTAATTGTAACTATTTAATAAAAAGTAGCCAAAATAAAATCTTTCTTTGTTGATCTAAGTAGGAATTGAGACTTAAATTTTTTTTTATATATTACTTGTTTTTTATTCGTTCCGTTAATTGCTATGTTGAGATATCACCCACATTCATAATCTAGTTTTATATTATAACATTTGGACAAAAAATAAATTCTAGCATTTTTTTTTTATCTGTATTACTTTTTTCATTAAGAATAACAGTCTCAGTTAGAGAAATAGAACATTATATATTAATTTAACAATAATAATTTATCAAAAATATTTTATATAACAAACGAAATTTTAATAGTCAATGTTATTATTATTATTTTATATATATTTTTACCTCTTTATATTTCGAAGAAGTTTAGCTTTTTCTGAAGAGTTTTATTGAAGCTTTATGTTGGCGAGTTTAATTTTGGAATAAAAATTAGTATTTGTTTACCTTAAGGTATATGATACTGTGTACTATTATTCCAGAAAGACAGAAAATAATAATCAAGTAACTTACAGTATTCTTTTTTCCCCCAAGCACACAATTACGAGTTATATTGTATCTAAGATTCCTGAATTAGCATCATCATATCTTATACAATCAAATAATTTTCGAAAGCTTTGTAATGGGACAGTATTAAATGTTGTGTGTTTCCAAGTTTCGATTGCATCGGCGCAATCTATCGTGGGCGTGGCACATTTGAAAAGTTTTAAAATTAACTTATTGATTATAAACTAGATGTGACTTTCGGTTTAGTGACGACAATGTCTATGATTAGAATTTCACATACATAAACCCGTAAAATGTCAAATATTCATCATTAACTCTGGTTAAAATAATTATGTTAAGATAACGTTACTAACATTAACTGGGATGTATTATTCGAATCTACAAACTTCGCCAATACAATTACTACAGATAACTAACAGATGCATCAAACGTATATCATATAAGTTATTATTCCTAGTATCAGTTCAAAACAGGAGATGATAACATTTTAGTTAATTTATTGAACTTTTGAATTCAATAATATCATTCAAACGAATCGAGATGGGAATTATTTAGAACAGAAGTATCAAACTGACAATCATTGAACATAATGACGGTTAGGTGAACTTTGTTCTGAATAATACAGTAGAACGTCGTTTATCCGAACGTTTATTATCCGGAGCGTCAAATATCCGGACCAGTTTTTTTTTTTTTTACAGCTACATGTACTGTATATGAATACGTTTTCAAACAGTGCAATGCTCATTAGTTGTTTCGCGTGAGGCCAAAAATGACGAGAAAATCCAAGGTCAGGGATATTTAGTGAATTTTAGTTGTGTGATTTGGTAAACACCTGAGCAGAATATTAGGTCAGTTTGTTTCCAAGTGAGGGGGTATATACATGCTCTTTTGTAGATTTGTGAACTGCTATGGCTTCGAATTCAAAACGGAAGCTCAACGTCTTTAACATAGAGACAAAACTCAAAATACTGAACCGTCTTGAGAAGGGAGAAAGTGGAGCGTCTCCAGCACAGTTTTATAATGTTGGAAGTTCAACAATTTCTGACATAAAAAAGGGTCCATCAAATGCTGACGCTCTTTCTGCGTTAAAGACAGCTATAGAGTGGTACGAGAAACAATCAGAGTGCTGTCCTACTGAACCATTGCTTCTCTAGAGAATCAGAGACCTTGCAGAGGAAAAACGAAGGTGTAGGATGGTACAGCGAAAATTAAGTGATTATTTTCCACAATAAAGGTAAAATTGCGACATTTTGCACCTATTTTGCTTTTTCTTCAAGCGCGTTTCCCGCAAGTGATGATTTTCAATATTCGTATAGTGTCCGGTTTCATATACTGCTTGGATCGCATTGGGTTTTCGGTTATCCAAATGGTGTCAGGTCCCAATTGATTCGGATAAACGACGTTCTACTGTATAGCACTTCAATTTATTCAGCGTAAAATTTTTTATAACTGTTGAGTAAAACATAATATTCCTTGACTTGCTTGACAGATTTTAAAAATTTCTTTTCCTTCAGATGAAAAATTAGAAATTACTTTTATACAGAGTGTTGCCGAATACGACCGACAAATTAAGAGAGACGATTGCAGACACCATGGTGACCATGAATCACCATGGAATATGGGATCGCAAACCACGTTTAGTCTAAGTAGTCAGCAAAAACAGTTATGAAGGGTGTGATGTCGAGTGGACTGAAAAAGGGCAATAAGAAGTAAGACATTTATTAGACGTATATATACAGGGTGTTTCTAAAAGAACATCGGAGTCTTATCGCTTTATACAGTATTCATTACATATAACATAATAGTGTGACTCATACATCGAATGAAAGAACAACTGAAACAGTTTTGCTTGCTGGCATGTGAGCGCGTATGCGCGAAATGAATGCTAATTTTTCCCTTTCTTGCCGATCCCCGCGCTAGTAGAAAAATGGCGAATAGCAAATAGAGAGCATTTTGTGATCTCAAATTTGCAAAGGCAGGATTTGCTATTACTGGTATTAAGTTCGGTTGTCAATCTCCAAAAGATAATAGCATTCTTAGGAGATATCATCAGTTTGAAACAACTGGTTGTCTTTGTAAAGGGAAAAGTACGGGACGACCAAGGATGTAACTGTTAACCAACTGTAACTGGTTCTGCCTATCTTGATGCCCTACAACTTTGGCTGTTTCCTCAGTTGGAAGAAAGGAATCGCATGGCCTCCACGTTCACCCGATCTGACGCCATGTGACTTTTATCTGTGGGGGTTCATAAAGGATTGTGTGTACCTTCCTGCGCTACTAGCTGACCCACCAGACTTAAGGCACAGGATTGAAGAGGCTGTTTTAAGAATGTCCTCAGACACACTGAAAAAAAATTTGGGATGAACTCACCTATCGACTTGATTTGTGACGCGTGACGAATGGGGCTCACATTGAACATTTGTAAACTTGCAGGTAAAACTGTTTCATTTACTCTTTCATTCAATGTATGAATTATACTTGTAACTTATATGTGATAAATACTATAAGGCGTTAAATCTCCGATATTCTTTTAGAAACACCCGGTATAAAGCATGTTTACAGTACGAACAATGCATCACAGCTCAACATCAGAAATGCTACGACAAGTGATATTAAAGAAATTGTTTGAAGTTGCGGACGCGTAAGTCATAGCACAAGCGACACTGATGGACAAAAGACTGTCAGACTCTTTCAAACAAATCCGGTGAGCTGGCGATGTCAACTGAAGAGACGACGATAACTCCACTGTAGCCATTGTATCTCAGACACAAGCGATTTCAGGTGGCCCCAGATGAAGAAATTCGAGGAATCAAACATTCGCCGAGTCCAATCCACCTCCTAGAATATGTAGAATAGAGATGGTTTTGCACCGGAAACGAAAAATGCGCTGATGTACCATCGTGCGTGAACCACACGTTCAGGTGCGCACTGGACGCTACTCCCTGCAGAAGCTCCGGAAGAAGTGGGAAATTTGCATTCTTGCACGTTTCTGGACGAACGTCCCAAATATGAGCCAGCATGAAACACCGTCAGTGGCCGAATGACTCAAGCGTGCGCCAGCGTGTTTCTCCCTTCACAGGTCGCACGACTCACCCATGAGCCAGCCACTTGGAACGTTTTGTAAGTTCAGTTTTTTGACAATAGATGGCATTCTATGTCCATAAGATTTGAGATACATGGAGATCTAACCTTTTACTTGAAATGAGAGAAATATTACTCACACATACGTGGTTTTTCTTTTATAAACATAAGGGGAAGGGAATAGACTGCTCTTGAAATGAACAAGTGGCTTTTGTTTGCAGTGAAGATGAGAGATTTATTTTCGCTAAAGCATCTGATTTGGGTTTGCAGTCTAGTTTTTAATGGATAATTAGATCTGCTAGACAAAATTTGTCTTTTTTTTCCCCTTACTTATTTTACAAGGTCGACTTTTACAAATGCTGACAATAAAATGTTTAAAAATTTGTACTTAAACAGAAAGTTGCTAAAGTAAATAAAGTATATTAATACGAAATATATAAAGCATATGCCGTTCGTATAATATACAGAAAAACATTGAACAACGCGTGTGACGTCTCTCGCGTTCTTCTTATAACATAACACCTACGTTCTTTGACGGCCACGATTAATGGCAAAACTTTTCCAACCCAATACCAAGAAGAGAAACAGGACGAAAATGCAAATAAGATATACTTTAAAAGGATACAGGGTTTAGTGAGATGGACGGCAATCTTAGAGATAACTCAGTGCGTAACAGATCGGAATAAGTGTTAGACGACCTAATCCCCAAGGAAGAAGGATACGCTCATCTTCGTTAATATTGTTAATTATAAGAAGGATTAATAGTGCCTGAGTATACTTATTTACAAGTAGCAGAATAGGAGTGTCTTCAACCAAGGAAGGAGGGTTACTCAATAAAAGGTAATATTTTGTATAGGAAGTTAGATTAGGCAGATAATTAAATATAATTAAGATAAGTGATCTAGTTGTGCGATCTGACTTGAATATTCAGTTTAATTTGTGGCTTATTCTCACTTAAAGAAAGTTGTTCTTTAGAATTGAGTAATTTAAGTTATTCTTAATAAAAGTTGTGTTAAGAAATACAAAATGTCTCATCTTTTAGATAATCCCACACCTCTAGCTTACGCGAATCCAGAAAGACATAGCTATCGCAGGATGGCTATGTCACACGCGTTTATATTTCAGTATTTTTATGGATTTAGGCTTAACTACACACCACCCTTCGTCCTGTGAGTGACACTCTCGACGGAAACCTCCGGCCCTGGCGGTACGCACGCGTTTGCGTCCTTCGTCCAGAAAGGGTTAACCTACCATCGTGCTAATTATCTCCCTATTCGTTTGACCACTTCCCACTCCTGGCTCACCATCCTCCCGACATGCTATAATTGCAATTTTCTTCAACTGAATGAGGTTTGCGTCACTAAGTATTATGGTGATTTGTTGTCCTCATGCTGCCTATTATCACCCCTCTGAATTTGTCGGTCGAATTTGGCAACATCCAAATTTATTAACTGAAGTGCCTAGATTCACAGATCAAATTTCACTCATTAAATAACCACTCGACGACAGATTTTCACTGCTAGAAACGGAAGATGAGATGCAGATATTTTCACTGATATTGTGAAGAGTCTTGGAAAAGGAGAATTTTTTTCTGCGTTTGTCTAATCGTCAGTTTAAGTAGACTATTTACCGCAATAATAACATTTATACTGAGAGCAGTTTTCGTATTTCCCTATGAAATGCTGTATATCGTTTCTAGTATTTTATTTAAAAAAATTAATTTAATAATATTTTTTTTAAGACTGATGCAAGTAGTATTGAATTATCTACAATTATACACTAAATATGTAAATTTATGAAAGGTTCATACTCAATATTGTTTTTGTCCCTATAGTGTCGTTTTTAAAGCCAAAAAGAAAAAAAAACATTAATACATTTTTAATTTTATATAAAACTTTACATTTTTTAAAAAAATATTCAAAGAACAAATTTTTAAAAATGAGCAAAACACCCTAAAGACAAATGTTGTGGGATAAATAAAATTTAATAGCCAGAAAAGAATGATTGTGGCTAAACATGAGTTTAACATCTTATGATTTTTGCAGATTTTATACATGTTAATATTTATATATCTATATTTTATATAATTACCCAGAAAACAAACTTCAAGTTATAAATACATACGTTTCTTATATGAGAGGGAAAATTACATATAAGAAACGGAGACTTTTTAATAAACTAAAAATTAATTAGCCACGTTACGGATTCAATAATCTTTATAGTAAAGTCTAGAAGAATTTTTTTCTCGGAAATAAATGCTAGGCCAAACTTTCGGAGAAAGAAGAAAAGGAGTACTCACCATACGATACCTTGCGCCCCTGATCCGATGGGCTTGAGGTTTTGGTACCGCTTGAGGATGGTGAACTTGGTGTCGCCAACCTCCACGGTGTAGAAGAGGGCAGACAGCTTGCTCATGGCGAGGCTCGGCTCGGGAGAATTCGGGCTCGTGTCGCCGGGCTGCACGGGCATCAGATCCCCTCACTGCACACCCTGGCTCCTGGGAAAGAGAATCAAACGAGGCTATCACACAGCACAATACATATAATATATATGTTTTTCAATTCCTACTATAAGTTCACACACTCCCTGTATATATATATATATAATCCATAAATATATACAAATAGCTATAACACCTAAGTATAACTAGTCAAGATAGTAGGAAATATTAGCCTGAGTAGTACAATAACAAACTCCTGGCCTTAGGAATCAAGACTGTAGGTTGAAACGAAGTTATATACAATCGAACCTCTATATTGCGAATTTTTCTATATAGCGAACTTTTTACTGGAACCTTGAACATCTCACGATTTTCTTCGTAAAATAACCTCTCTATAGCGAAGTGCATTTTCTATCTAACGAACATTTTCTTTTATGATTCAATTTTTGTTCTCCCTTTTTTTTAAAGTATTTCTGAAAGAATTTTAAGTTATTCTCTCTTTAACACATTTTATGGTGGTTATAAATCTTGAACTGGTTTTATTAGATTCTATATTGCCGAGAGCAATTCAGTTCTGGAAATTTCATCCAAGAAGTGCAACCTTTAACTACCATTGTCCAGTGCACTAGACACATCTTCGATATCCCCTTTCACACACAGTGGAGTTGTCCCGTGTCCCTGTGTTCTAGTTATAAAATAATGTATGTTTAATATTACTTGCATGCTTTAAATCAGAGAGAAAATGTCTTTAAAATTCATTAATTTTAATATAAAATTATTTTCTTAATTTTGAAAATACACAGTGAACATTTTTCGTGTATTCGGCATTATTTTTCTTGTTTTCCTAGTAGTTTTTTTGTCTTTTTTTTTTTGATGCGTAAGATACATAAAATAAACATAAATTGATTTTAAAAAAGATGTGTATAATTACTTTTTTAATACATAGTGTTTATGAATTTAAAATTGGTTCGAAGGGGTTCGGCTATTTATTTCTCTTTTGAATTTCTCGCAGTTTCTTATGTTTTATTAACAATTAAACAATAGCATTTATAGAAATATTTTTTATTTTGCAGAATTTTATGTTTACATTTAAATTTTAGGGGTGGGAAGAATACTTCCTAAGGAACCATTCACTGTCATAGAGAAACTTAAATTTTATGGTGATTATTTGCATTGAAAAAATGAGAAGCATGTTGCAGTGTACAAGGGGACATCACATTATGCTCACATGTAATGGGACCTCTTTTCTTGTCCCTTTCTACGACATTTCCTACATCGTCTATAGTTGGAAACCATCTTTGGCATATGATTTCCCACACTGGCTAAGTGTACATCATACGGAACTGCACATTTCTTTGCTTGGAAACTGGGGAGACGTCCTTTCCTTTTTCTTGAGAAATATCCTTCTATTAGCTGACGAGCTAATGCGATAAGGATTGATAGCTGGTCTAAACTTCCATTTTCTTTTGTTCACTTGCCACAATATGAAACTATTTATGATGGCAAGGTCAATAAGAAAATAAAAGATACGATGCCACCCTTTTACAGATCTTCTTCTTACTTGGTATTTTTCTTTCTTTGATCGAAGCAATCACAATCCCTCCCATGACATAGTTATGTACAGCGACAGCTTTTGGACAAGGTACTTCTTCTTTAGTACCAACTTTTTTTGTCCGATTTAATGGTGTCATAATCGTTGGATTATGTGCAGTAGCACAAAACTACTTTTCCCACAGTTATGATAGCAAGGCCGAAATATTATAATGGGTTTTGCGCTTCCCACAAGTGCATTTTCTAAAATCATGTTGATGGGAAGTAATCTTCCCAAGGCCCACGAAAGGGGTATAATTCAACTTTAAAAAGGCTACAAAATCTGGTGATATTTGAGGCTTCCAGTGTCAGTTAAGTTAATCCTTAGGTTAGTGTTTGACATTCATCCTGTTTAGGGTTTAGCTTTCAACTATTATACCCAGTAAGATATTTATATACTAATGTATATGATTCAATAAAAGTGGCTGAGTTTTAAAATGTCAACCAACAATTTATCAATTTTTATCCAAACTATGGTTCTCTCTCTTTCCAACTCTAGTAAAACTCTCTCTTGCTCTTTAATAATAAAAATAATTCACACAAATAGTAATTATATTGTATTCAAACCCTCTAATGAAAATAATGATAATAGTATATGGATGAAATTTTTAGATTATTCAGGATTTTTTTCTGAACCATTGAAATTAATAAGGAAGATATATTCGAATAAAAAACTAGGATTAAACTTTAAAAAATTCTGAAATTTATTTTAAATAAAAAAATTTTTTTTCGGGAAAAGTAGATTGGACTGTTCAATTTTCTTTCTATTTTTCCCTTTTGTTCATACTAAAACCATTCAACGAAGAGTTTATCTAAGAGTCTTAATTGAGAGTAAAATAATATTCACCATCACACCTACTTTAAGTTAATTATAACTCTTTTCGAATTCAATTACGTTAACTATTCTATAAATATAAATGAAAGACAAAAAATGTCACTTCATAAAATATAACCTTCGAGGAAAATGACTACCACAATAAAGCATTTGCTTAAAACACTTTCAAAGAAATATTTTAAACAGAGAAAAACTGTCTAAAAGAAATGCAAAAGTACCATTTTTACATGAAAGTGTAAATGAAAAATTATTTTATTTTTCTTCTGTCACCATACTGGCCCTAAAGCTACATTTCTTTGTAAAAAAAGTTGATTGTTTTTAAAATATCTAGCTGAAAAGTAATAAAAATATAAAAGACATGTTAATCAAACAAAAGAAACTTATCAATAAAGCAAACAAACAAAAAATTATTTAAAAGTTTTCTTAAAACTGCATTCAAAGAAATAATCGCTTAAGAAAATGTCAGAAGAGTCAAACATAATTTAGAAAAAAAAATTTAAAAATCCTTTTAATCATTTTTTAAAAAAAAAGTTTAAAAATTTTCAACAATACACAGATTTTTCTTCGTGCATTTATTATACATGAAAGAATTAATTATCTTAATTAATATGGATGCGTCTCTCTTTTTATTTTTAGCTGAGACATCATTAATTTCAGTTAACCAGCAGAACAGCTTTTAGAAAACGACAAAAGCATTTTCCCCTCTTTTTCGCCTTCGAAGATAAAAAGTGTGAAATATTACTTGTAACAGAAAAATACTGCAAATTCTATCTCACCCTTGTCCCATCGATTATTCCAAATAACTAATTAGGCAGAGAAGACTGCAAACGAATTTATTCGAACTGAACAGCATTCTTTTAGAATGTTTTCTTTCGGTTTTTTTTCTTTGCGAAATTAGAAACGAATCCTTTGCAAAACAAATTCGTCTTTTCGAAATCTTCTTTTGGGTTCTTTGAAATTAAATGAAGAAATCTTTTGCGTATTATATTCAGAAAAAGAATTTTAACACAATAAGTTTCGACAATAGTTTTGTATATTTTTCAAACAATAACAAAAACACCCCTCTGTTTTGCAATCGAAAAATGATACAACGTTTTTTCAAATATTTTTATAATTGCCTATTGTTTATTTAACATTTTTATATATATATATGTCGTCAACCAATTTCGCCAAATCAAAAGACGTCGCCAATTCATAAGAAGCCCCCAAAACCTGCCATCGTTATTATTACTACAGTGGTAAAAACAATTAAAAGGAGGAATGGTTTGTTTTAAAAAAGAACAAAATATTTAACGCCTATACGCAAATAAGGTATCAGATGATAGCTGAGATTTTCGCGAACACCTTACACCTGTGACGTCGTAAGGCAGTGGCTGTGATCGACTTTGTAGATAAGTAATTCATTTGCTTACTGAAGCTTGTAGCATAAGGACGTTTTGAAACATCGTAGCTAAAACCAATCCTTGTTTTTTGAATTTCCAGTCTTAATCGTTGAGATGAGCGGTTCTTAAACGGTGGCCCGTGGTCTCCTGTGGTCCGCGTGAGTGAGTGAATATTAACGTCGCACTGTTCAGCTACACGAGGGCTTTTGGCGACGGTCCACGTAATGATGAACCATGGTCAAGTGACGTGGACGACACCTGAGCGTCCCCCCCCCTTCTCCTAACTACCACACCAAACCAACGGGAGGACGTTTCAGCTCTCGACA
>BMAV01012925.1:223037-246544 GCA_019973955.1 Trichonephila inaurata madagascariensis
ACGGAGTCTCTCATACAACAGTGAGATTTCTTTACTTTACAGACTCTGAAAAGCTTCGAGGAGAAATTGAAAGATGTACCATACTAGACTACATCACTAAATTGTCCCAATGAAAAAATACTAGAGAATTATATTTTGATTAAGAATATTAAGTCGAGGAGGGAGTTTTAAAATCTTGGAGGTTCGCGATATCTTATAAATACATAAAGGAAAGCCGCGGCGCTCGAAAGTTTGAGAACCACAGGTCTACATGATGTAACAAGATGGCAGATAGCTGGAAGGCAAGAGGATTGCTAATCACAGGCTACCTACTTTTGGGACCTCGGGATTTCAAGAAATGTGGTGTCCCCTCTGTGGAAGCAATTTATACAGAAAGGAAATGTATTTCTGTGAAAGGAACTGTGAAAGGATGCCGACCTAAGCAAGGTTACAAAAGGGCAACGAAGCTGGCTTAAGACTGTTATTTGAGAGAGATAGGTTTGTGACAGTGACGTTTCTCGCAACCTGTATAATGTAACAGGAAGATCCTTTTCATAAATAACAATAGCCCAGAGACTTAATGCAAGTAGCCTGTAATCCAGCCACCTTGTAGTTCAAATACATTTGACTGTGAACAACAAATATTTGTCTAACATGATGCTGAAAGCACCTATCTTAAATGGAGGATAGTTGGGGGTGGGATCTCTTCAGTGATGAGTCGCAATACAGTCTGGATAGTAACTTGAGATTGAGATGTGTTCTCATCTGGGAAAAACTCGGGAGTCTATATTGGCCCTCTAACACTGTCGAAAAGAACCACTATGGTTGAAGTGGTCTGATAGTCTGCTCAGGCATCATAGCAGACGAGCATGCCAACCATCAAGTATTCCACAGAAATACTCTGACAAGTTAGTGGTACAGGGACGAGATCTTTGCACCCTATATCAGACTTTTCCGCTGAAAATATGGACCAAATTTTATCTTTATGGACGATAATGCACGTCCACACAGGGTTCAGTTGGTAGACGAATACCTCCAATAGGATGATATTCAACAATTGGAGAGGTATGCGATGTCCCCTGATCTTAATCCCACCGAACACGTATGGAACGTCATTGAACACTCAATTGCAGCTCAAAAACCAGTTTCATCGACTATCGATGAGCTCTGCAGTGCCTTGGTGCAAGAGTGAGTGTGATCGCCACAGGGGTTAATAAGGAACCTGGTAAACTGTATGAAACATCGATGTGAGAGTAGTGCAACTGTTAGAGGTGATCATACACCCTATTAGGCAAGTTTCTCTCTGACTAACAGGGTGTTGGTCTGCTGCTGTGCTGGACAAGTGATTAGTTCCCATATTTAGGGTGAAGGTTCTGTACATTTTTGTTTTCTCATATATTGGTCTTATATCGGATGATATTTTGGCCAAGTTTAGTTTTATTTGCTTTGTTAGTTTTTCTTTTTTTAAAAAACATTTTACTTTCAATTATTTTCATCAGTGTATGTTCGAACATGCGTTTGAACGGTTTCCATTAATGGCTGCATATTTCGACATTTGGCAACATTTTTAGATTTTGCGATATTAGTCGACAGTATATAACACGTAAGAACCTATTTTTTAAATTTGCTATAGTTTAAAATAATAAAGTTTTCTTTATCTACGAACGTAAAATGTTAATTGATTTTTTTATATAGTAATTTGAATGTCATCGTTTGTGATTTTTAGATTGCATATTAAAAATTTGCGATTCAAAATATTCCAAAAATGTATATGCATTCTTTTTTTTAATTAAAAATTTTTATTTTCTAAAAAATTTTAAAGACGTTATATTTTATTAAAACTGTTCATATTTTTATCCTATGTTATAGAAATTCAATTAATTTTTTTTTTGTCATACTGTTAAAGAACGGATATGATCATGCTATCTTTTTGTTCTCTAAGTAAGTGTACATATTTATCAGACAGACCTTAGCTGAAGTTTAAAAAATTTCAGTTATCTAGAAGACAAACATATAGTTAAATTATTGAGTACCAGCAAAGATAAAATGTGAAAACCATACATAATTATATTTAAGCACCATAAGATATAAGAATTTTGACTCATAATATTCTAAAAAAGTATGGAAATCATTATTTCTTTTCATAAAGTTCTTTCAGCTGCGACCAGAAATCAAATTAACATGTACTTAAAAGCAGATTTTCAGCACTAACAGTTAACTCTTATTTTATGGTTATTTTACATTGTTCTAAAATATTTAGCTCTCACATTAAATTGAATTACATTGCTCGTTTTCATTATATGACATCAAATCAAAATCTTAAAAAAAAAAATAAACGCAACAGTGAAAAGATTATGAGTATCAAATAAGTATTACGAAATGTAATGACTTGTAACTTCTATGTTTGCTAAAGACTTCACTAAATAATTCATAGACTCGACTGGATTTGTGTCTTCGGAAACATCATTCATGATTAATGATGATAATTGAATTAAATGAATGAGTAATGCATTATTATTTACAGATTTCAAAGTGAGAAGCCCCTAATACGATTTGCAGAGAATCAGTGAGAGTAATGTGTTAAAATAAGACTCATTATGCTCCTTTTAAAAAAATATGTTTTTCTACAGATGCTTATTGGGATATTAGAATATAAGAATTAATAAGGGGGGGGGAGATACTGAAACATATTGTGATTAATTTCTTATAGGAAGTTTAAAATTTAAAAAAAATATTAATTAACAACATTTAGTGAATATAAAGTAACTTATGTACTATTTTTTATTTACTAGATTTAAGGTATCCGACTACGTTCGGAACCGTAATTTTGCAACAGCGTAAAAATGGATATTTGTTATATTTACTGTCTCTTAGATTAGAAAATGTATATAAAATTGTTTTAAGAATAGAATCACAATAAAAAATTATTTAAGTACACTATTTTGACAAAAAATGAACATAGAATGACTCATTTTCAAAATATTCTTTTTTTGTGAAAAATGCTTCCATTATAATATTTTGCCTGTATATAGCTCAGATCTCTGTACAGAGGCTCAACTAGAATTTTTGAACTTAGAAGTGGGTTTACCCATGTTTTACGACAACAGAGGGAAGAAATTTAAAGAAAAAAACGCCGATAATTATTTCAATGGGTTATAACTCTGAAAATAATGTGAGTTTTTCAAAACTCATAGTTGAGCCTCTGTACAGAGGTCTTAGCTATATACAGGCAAAATATTATTACAACAGAAGCACTTTTCACAAAAGGAGAACATTTTGAAAATAGGTTATTCTAAGTTCATTTTTTGCCGAAATATTGTATTTAAATAATTTTATTTTTGTCAAAATGTCCTTAAAACAATTTTAGATATGTATTCTAATCTAAGTGACACTATATATGAAAATTATGCATTTATGCGCTTTTTTAAAATCACGGTACCGAAAGTAGTTGGATACCTTAAGTACTTTTTTTAAGCCACTCATATGGATATTTTGGTAGTGACGCTGATTGCTGTGCCGATGGGCTCAAATCTCGCAGAAGGCATGGCTGTAAATGCATAGTGCTTGTGTGGCATAGGGGCACTCTAAATATGAAACGGTTCGAAAGTTCTCTTGAGAGGTTGGTGGTAGGGAAAGAGATATGAGAATCCAGGGTGTACTTCCTCAAAACATTAGGATGGAATGGAGCCAAAACGTACTATGATGCGGTCAAAATGACAGACGTAATTTAAACCCTTGTCCCTATGAAAGCCTCAATCTGACCTAGCCCATTGAGTGACATTAGTAACAACACAGCAATATGTACCTATTTTTATTTACTGTGGCCGAAATATCTTTACTTGACAGGTTTGGTAATTCAATAATACTTTTTTTTATTTTCAAAAAAGAAGGATTAATTTTTTGTTAAATTTATCATATCTTGCCATTGCATTTAACACAATGAAAAATTTCTACAACAGAATTCATGCATGGGAAATAACATCTTGCAAATATATCCTCCATTTACACATTGCTGTGATGTCTTACTCTGAAATTAGTCATGACGTCACAAAACACGTTTATCGATATTGCTTTCATTTCACGATCTATATAGCAACCTTTTAATTTTTACTAAATGCATGATTACCAATGAATAACTTTCGACTGCACTTAAACCCACAAAAAGTAGTCAAACGCGGGAAGATAGGGTGAAGTATAGGGTACCTCCAGGAAGTAAAATTAAGGTTTCTGAAACATCATGGATTATCATGAAGAATTGTGACGCTTGAAACTGTACTTAAACCTTGCTTAGGTGTATTCTTCGAATCTGAGTTCCAATGAAGTTTTTAGATGTGGTACCCTAGTGGTTATAGTCACGAACTCGTGATCCGCGTGTTGCGGGTTTGAATCCGGGTGCCACTGAAGACCCGCTGTAGCGAACACTAATACGAAAAAATAAGTTGATGCTTTAGATTGTAGGGGACACAAGATTTCCCTGAAACACATTCCCACTACATTCCCAGATAGACTTCTCTAAAAGGCATGTGCAAAGAACTCTTTTTCAAAACCATGTGAGATTTGGGCTTGACGAGAAGATAATGAGACCAGTTTTAGAGTCGTGTTTGGAAAGTGAGCGAAGAACGGCGACTAGTGTGTAAGATGGCGGATTGGCATATTTTTGTAATTAAAGTTTGAATATATATCTCTAGCCTGACTGTGAGTTTTCGTTTTCAATACACCACACCACCATACAGTAGCGGCCGATGCACGTTAAATCTGTCGAGCTCAAAATCCTCCATTTGGTGTGGTAATTCGAAGAGGGAGTGTCAGTACAGGTGTCATCCTCATCATTTGGTCGAGGTTCCAACTTACGTATATCGTACAGTTACCTTTAAATTTGTATTTTGTTATTTTACTGTCCTCTGCTATTTAAAATGTAAAAATTGATTTTTTTTCTCAATAAACACTTGACGTGGGGGTGGTTGTTTCCCCAGAGATCTGTTTGTAACTCTAAACCCTCTTCGGGAGAGCTCGGTTTCTTTGGGCATTCAGCCAATAGCCCTCGTGTTTCCTCAAAGTGCAAAATTAAGGTATCCGACTACGTTCGGAACCGTGATTTTAAAAAAACGCATAAATGGATAATTTTCATGATATTTAGTGTCACTTAGATTAAAATACATGTATAAAATTGTTTTAAGGACATTTTGACAAAAAAAAATATTTAAATACAATATTTCGACAAAAAATGAACTTAGAATAACCTTTTTTCAAAATCTCCTTTTGTGAAAAATACTTCTATTATAATAATAGTTTGCCTGTATATAGCTCAGTCCTCTGTACAGAGGCTCAACTATGATTTTTGAAAAATTCACATTATTTTCAGTGTTACAACCCATTGAAATAATTATCGGCGTTTTTTTCTTCAAATTTCTCCCCTCTGTTGTCGTAAAACACGGATAAACCCACTTCTAAGTTTTATATTGGAAAAATTCTAGTTGAGCCTCTGTGCAGAGGTCTGAGCTATATACGGGCAAAATATTATTGTAATAGAAGCATTTTTCACAAAGGGAGAATATTTTGAAAATGGGTCATTCTATGTTTATTTTTTGTCAAAATATTATACTTAAATATTTTTTTATTGTAATACAATTCTTAAAACAATTTTATGTACATTTTCTAATCTAAGTGACACTAAATATCATAAATATTATCCATTTTTCCTTTTTTGCAAAATAACGGTTCTGAACGTAGTCGGATATCTTAATGTAACTCACTGTTACTCTAATGAAATTCTTCACCAACAAAACACCTGGATAGATATATATTTACCGGAGTAGTTTGATATCCTCTTCGAATAAATTGAGGTCAATGATCCCACTATTAGACATTCCACACTATAATGCGAGTGAGGTGGACGCTCATGAATGTCTGCAGGATTCGCTGCATATCATTAATGTCAATTTATTAATGAAACCGAAGGCACGAAAAGTGGCTTCATAACACATGATTACGATAATGTCATTATACACCTAACATGGTTACAATGAAAGCAAGTCGTGTCCCATGATCACAGTAATATAATTCCTGAGTAAGTAATACTTTGTATGGGTGGAAATGCAAATTTAAGAGTAGAATTCAGAGTCAGGTTTGACCGAAATATTTAAATACAGTGGAATGCCGACGACAAACATACTTCGTAAATTCATGGCTAATTTTCAATAAGATTTCAGCACAATGAATGAATGATAAAAATTAATGTTTGCAAGATGTATTATTTTTCATATTTAAATTGTGAATTATGTTTTTTTTCTTAAGGAGTAACTAAGAATGAAAATATATGCTGTACTCTTAAACCTAACGATATCAGCATTTTTTTCGAAAATAAAAAAAAAGAATGTTATTATTTCAGAACTGTCAGATATTTCTGAAGAATCTTATATTGTATACCGAGCTTACATTCATTTCGTCATGGCTTTTAATGCTCATCAAATTAAGTTATGATTCATAATTGATTTGTTACCGATAACTTTACAGATTTAAAGTAACTACTGGCTTTGAAATTTTATATATAAGCTTTATACAACCATTGTTTTTAAAAACGTGAGTCAATGAGAGTTATTTTAACTTTGCACTATAAAGCAACACGAGGGTTATTGGCAACGGACCTCGTAATTTGGAGCCTCAGTTGAGTGACGAGGACGACACCTCAGATGGACCTCTCCCCCCCCCCTTTCCGGACTACCACACCATGCCAACGGGAGGACATTGAGCTCGACTAGTTAAACGTGCATTTTCCCCCTATACACATGGTGGATTTTTAGTGGCACCAAGTTTTGAAATCGCGAAAGGCCGGTTAGTTCGTGATCATAACCACTAGGTTAAAATGGCCAAAATTTAGAGAAGGTGAGTAGAATAAAATACTTATTTTCCAAAATGAGATTTCATGTACATATTACATGTTAATAACTAATACGCATATTGTATTTTAAATTTTATTTTTCGATTTCCGGGGACTAGGAGTTTAAAATCCCTTAAGGTATCCGCCAACCCTAAAATCATGATTTTTTTAAAAAATTAACAATTTTCTTTTTATTATTATTTTATTTTATAGATCATCTTATTAGCTTTATCAAAATACCAAGTTTTTCTCATCTTTCATTCACTAGAACAAAAACTACAAGAGTTTTAGTAAAAGCAGATGCAATAACTTTACATAAGATGTCAAACTTTAAAATGCGTTTTACTCAGTGTTTTTTTTTTCTTTTTCGAAAAGTTCAAACGGGGACAGCAATTGCTCAAAAAGTTTAAAAAATAATTTGCTGAAATTGTTTATGTATGTTCTGTATAACAGTAGAAGTATTTTAACACCTTCAGATTTAACAATCACTGTTTTATTACAAAATTTACAGTCTCTTATGTGAATATAATCACTGTATTTTTAAGCAATTTCATGTAATAACTAAGGTACAGTGCTCTAGTTTTTGTAAAAATTAAAATATCTCTTATCCTGATGGTCATTTAAAAAAGGAATAGCAAAGTATTACATCAAAATTGAAAATTTAGAATTTGTTCAATTACTATTTGTACACCGCGGGCCCCATTTATGTCATTTTTTGTCAATTTTTACCCATTTTAGTAGTAATAATTTATTTTGCTCTTCTTAATTTTAACCTTCTTTTCATCAAATGTACTAAATGAATCTAAAAACCGCAAACAAATCTCCATATCTCCATTTTTTTAAAAAAAGTTGGCGCAAGTAGTCGGATACCTTAAGCTTTTAACTAATTCCGACACAATACTATGCAGTAACTCAGTAAAATCGCCAAAACTATTTATATCAATGGAACTTTAAAAAATATCCCATTTAAATTTTTTTTATTATTTTATTCAAGAATTTTGTACATTTTTAATAATATTTTATTATTTATATTACTTTAAAAATGTTATATTCTTTTTTTCCCCATCAAATTCATATTTTCACACAGTTTATTAGAACACACAATTTTTATTCGTTTTCTTAAAATATTAGGCATCCGAAAATTAAAACACAGGCTCATATTTCACCACCAAAGGGAAATAATAAAATGATATAACTAAAAACAAGCAAATAAATACAAGTTTTTATATGTATAAATAAAAACAAGTAATACATAAAAAAAAATTTTAAGTCAATTCCTACTTAGAGCAACACAGAAAAATTTTATTTTAGCTACCTTTTATTAAATAGTTACAATTAATATAAATATGTATATACATAGGTCAGAATCACAACATTACGTGGTATTTAATTTTTATTAATTATCATTAAAGTATCGTATTGTCATCCAAAATAATCGTGTCTATAAAATTTCAGTTCAACTGAATGCTTTAATAGTGAGAAAAAAACCTTTTCAAGTTTTGATACGTCGCTAAAATGGTCGCAAAGTCGACAAAAAATGATGCCAACGTGGCTGTATTTGTAATTCTTTAAATAATTAGCTTTAATCAATTAATTTTTACTAATTATAGTTAAATTACTGTATTGTCATCCAAAATTATCACGGATATAAAGTTTCAGCTCAATTGAGCGCTTTAAAATGTATTTTATTAACGATTGAAAATTCCACCAAGATAAATAAATAAATAAATATAGAGAGAGTGTGAGCTAATAGTAGGAATTGAAAAATAAGATATAAACTTGGCTGAAATGGAAACGTTTCGTTAGAAATGTTTACATTGAAGCTAAGGCAAAAAAATATTGAACGACTGATACATCGAGTTGTATTATTTAATTATCAGATGAAACGGTTTCGTATTCCAAAAATCACAGATATTGTTGAAATAACACATTAAGAGGCTTTTTTAATATACAAGTGTATATAAATAATTCAATGCGATATTAGTACAGTATTTGTATAAAAAAAATTCGCACTAAAACAATTTCTTTTATTAGCGCACAAACATTTGCAAGTGTGCACATACATACAAATACACACATTTTTAGTATAAAACATAACAAGAAACGTAGAAACAGACAACAGACACATTGAATCATACAAAAGAAACAAAACTGTACAAAATCGAACAACAAAATTTCCGAAAATAAAACCTCAATGATAAGATAAAAACATAAATATGAGGCAATAATTAACAAAATTAAAAAAAATTGAAAATTCTAATTCAATTATATTTATGTATATTTTTAATAAAATAATATTTGAAAGATAGAAAAGCATTTGCTAAAATAATTTAAAATTAAAAATTATCAAAAAGAAAAGTTATCGAACTATATAAAATAGAATATCTCTGTCATTAAACTTATTATTTAACTATGTATATTAATATCTACAGTTTCGTACTTACCTGACATCAAATCAATCGAAACTTTTTTAAAAAAATTGTTCATAAATATTCATAATACTGTAAAGAATTTATATTTACGAGAAGGGAACTACGATTCGCTTAAAAAGTCATATGCTTGTTTTATATATCTAAGCCAGTACTATATCATTAAAATATTTAAGTGAATTTTTAAAAGTTAGTATAAAGTTACGAACAGAGAGAATCTCCATTCGAGAGCGGAAATGAATCAGACTTATCGTCTACAGGTATCGGCATTACCCGTGGAGTAATCTTGAATCAGTTCATGAATCATTTACGTAGACAGGTGTAAAACATAATGATACAGTTTCTTCTCGTGCATTCCCTTATGTTGATTCACTAAAACGTAATTCTGTTTACATATATGTCGGTGTGATTCAATCACGTTAAAATAATTCCTTTTGTTCAAACACTTTTTCCAATTTTACCTATAGTTATTCTATGAAATAACTGAATCATACACTTTAACAGTAACATATATATACAAACAAATATTGAATTATAAATGACATTTACATTATTGAAAATAAGAAGCAATTGTAAAAGAAACAAATACAGGTAAAAAAATAAAACGCTAACAACAAAATCCATTATAATAACCGCAAGAAAAAACCCATCCTATCTCTTTTAGAAACGTTACAAAATTTTTACAAAACGTATTCGGCGATACAAAATAAAAAAAATCTCTCACGCTTTGACCTTGATAAATATGATGTTAGTGAAAGCCTACAGAATAATTTTATTCCATTCAACTCGAGGTATTTGTTAGCACCTATCACATTTTCTCCTACACATTGTTGCTTAGCAACAAAAGCGGCAAAATATGTTCTCTCTTTCACATCTAATTTAAAATTATTTTCTAAATTTCAAAATTAAATTCTCAGACGATCGCTTGTGCTCAAGCTCAAAGGTTTAATAATGAATAATTATCAGCGTTCGAATAAATAAAGTTTTATGGACTATATATATTATATATAATTAAGGGTTTTTTTTTTTATTTAGGTAAATATTCTGGATGTGAAAAAAGAACATATAAAAATAATTCAATCATATATTTTTCAAAGACTCCTTATGGTATTTTTTAAATAATCTTTTTCTACAATAAAAGTTTTCATTGTCACAATTCAAATATTTACAAACGAAATAAGAGAAATTTTGATTCCTTTTAAGCTAAAGCTTTAGGGGAAATATCTTGTTTTTAATAAACATGATTCACGAAAGTAATCGGATTTAAGGAAATTTATAATGTGGATGTGTAGAGAAACAAATTCTGTTACTTGCACATAAAGTAGTGGTATGTTTCAAAAAACAATGAAGTATTTCAAATTTATAGAATTTAAACTCATTACTAAATGTCAATTTTATAGAATTAAGACTTTGTAGAATAAATTATTTTAGATACTTTTAAACAAAATATTATAAACTTTTATACGCGTTGTAAGGACGCCCCCCCCTCGGGTGCCCTTCTCCTAGATTATCAGCGTGAGCTAGAGGTGTAGGAATAAATGACGAACTAGAAACTGCCATAATCTTAATATTACTTTATTAAGAATACAGATTAGATAATAATATGATATGTGAGAGAATCTACGGTGGCTAAACACACAATATATAATACCGAAATAACGTAACCCGGACCACTATCAATAACTAACTCGCCTAAGTTCGATTCTAATGTACACTCAGATCCGAATATTTAAATGGTCATTCCTACCTTTAATGTCCAACGAAGTATCAATCTATCTGATCCTAGCTAAAGTCGCGGTTCACTGGCGTGAAATGGTGTGCACCTTGACTAAGAACTCTCTGTACCGGGTAACCTCTCTTGACTGTCACTTAACTTCGCGAAATACTCTTCACATTTGCCACAGGAACTAATATAACACTCCCCAAATGCCACACAGCTTACTCTAAACTTCTGTTATTTAAAAGCTTCATAATTTGCATCTTTCCTTCACGCTTTACTTCTTGTGTTGGTTGGAAAAGAGTTGCCATTCATTCTTGCTCCAAAGAACCCAAAAAGTCATGTTAATGAAAAAACGCGTGAGCCCGTCACAAAGTACTGGAAATTGAAGCAATAGAGTGCATAGACATATATTTTTAGTTTAGAAGAGTTAATGCATGTTGATATACAAAAATATTTTTTTATGTAAAAATATGATTTGCAGATTGGGATTTTTGTATGTTTAAGAAAATTTTCTACACATAAGAGAGTGCGAAAAATACCCTTTTAGATCTCTGCATATATATATGTATGTGTAACTCACAAATAGATATCTTCCCCTTCCTTTTTTAGGGTTAAATGTCCATTCCATATACCGTATGATTACCGTACTATTTGATTTCATAGATTTCTGGTTGAAACGATTAAAAAAATTTAAAAGCAAAATGAAAAAGGTGCATTTTAGGGCTGTTTTTAAAAATTTCTGAAAAATCAAATGACCAATTAATCTCCACTCCGTAAAAAATCTTTTTCAATAACTCAGATGATGCAAGAATCACAATTCTGTGGCGTTTCATTTGGGAACTAATCTGCAAAGTATTACCAAAAATCATTGCAATCTTTAATTAAAACGATTATGTTGCACATTTCGAAAATTTCGCTTCAAACGCAATCACTACCCAAAATTCGTGCTTTTGTGCCTTTTTGTCTTTGCACTCCGACGACATAAAAACTTATATTTTTCTTTTTACAATATAGACTAAACGTTGATAGCATTAAGCGTTTGCGATTATATTGAAAAAATTCTTCTAACTCTCACCTCTTGAGCTTGAAAAGAAGTAGAATTATATTTAGTCTCCAGTAACATCTTTCTCAAAAGTTTGTCACCATAAAACCCGTTTTTAGTGGATCTCTACTCAACAAAATAAAAAGGCTTGCCAAATTTCAAGTCTAAATCTAACATTTTAAGCACGGATATTTTTTTATCAACACACAAGCCCCTTAACAATCTCTTTGAGAGTCCATTTCCGAAAGACCCGTTCTTAGCGAATTTTAATTCAACAAAGAAACGAAGATACCAAATTTCTCATTACTGTAGACAGTATAGCTCGAAATCGGAACTTTTTTTATCTGCGTGCTAGTACAGTAGCTCCACCTCCCCCCATAGGAGTTGATTTGCGTAAAATCCGTTCATAGCGGATATTTATTCTACAGAAGAAACATGCTTATATATAGCAAGTACACGAGTCTAATAGTTCAAAAAATGGGAATATTTATCCATAACGCCACTTAAGCACTCGCAACGCCCCTTGAGGGTTCATTTTTAAAAAGTTCGCTTTTGGAGGATCTCTGCTTCATGAAAGGAATGTGCCTACCAAATTTCAAGTCTGTACGTCTAATAGCTCAAATACGGGAATATTTATCTATAATGACCCCTGGGGTTCGATTTTCGCAAAATCCGTCCTTAGCGGATTTCCATTTCATGAAAGGAACACGCTTGCCAAATTTCAAGTCTGTGCACCTAATAGTTCTTGAGATATCATGATGAGTGAGTCAGTCGCTTTTCTCCTTTATAAATATAGATAACATTCCTTGTGGAGAAAATTTGACAGAAGTTAGGTTATTATTACAAAATCATACTGGATAAGACACTCCATACAATTTAGGAGAAAAGTCACACAATTATGGTTAAAACCTGACAAAAGATTCGGAATTCCTGAGATATTTAGAACAAAACACAATAATTGAATTTCATTTCTGGCCATGGAACAAAGAATGCTGATTATTTCCTCTGTGACATATTTGACGCTGGAATAGATTATGAAAGAGCTTTATTGTGCAGAAATTATTTATGGAATCCAGATAACTCAAACATATGTTTTCGGATTCCACGTGAGTATTTCGGTGTTACAATTGTTAATGCGCTTCAGTTATTTTCCAAGACAAGTGATCTTTACTCATTTCGAAATGTTACTGAAACGGAAATATATGTTTAATAAGTTATAGAAAGGAATAATTTGAATTGTGACGTTCTTTGAAAATGCAAGAATAAATAATTTATTCACTTATGAAGCTAAATTTAAAAAAGCAGAATTTTCTGAAAAAAGTACAAGACATAATATTTATAAAAAGACGTCGTTTTAAAAATCAATCATGCTGTTTTATATACCGAAATTTTGTAAATATTTCGTACAAATTATTGATAAATTGGATTTTCATGGAGAAATTGAATTATTCAATTACCGTAAAATCCGGCGTATAACGCGCACATTTAACACAAAATATTAGTTCGAAATTTACGGGTGCGCATTATACACCGGATATAAAAATGATAGCTTCAATAATAATAATAATAATAGAGATGAGCATAAAAAAAGAGATTTGACTTCTACATATATCGGAATACTGTTTATTTAAAAAAAATGGCATACCTAATGAACTCAAAGTGTACTACTACTTTGAACTACTTTTTCAAAAGCCTGGGATAATACCTAGAAGAAATGACTTCAAAACATAACACTTCACACATACATTTGCGGTTCCTTCGTAAGAAAGGGGGTGCGCGTTTTACGATGAATATACCTAAAAATTAATAAATGGAGCTTGAAAGTATAGGTACGCGTTATACTCTGGATTTTACGGTATATATATTAGGTTGGGGAAAAAGAAATCCATTATTTTTGCATGAAAATCAAACTTTATTTAACATGCTTCCGATTGTCCCATTTGGATCAAATATGCACTGTTTTGTTGTATGATTTATTGCCATTTTAAAGGTAGCTTCATAATGCCTCTCTCATTGAAGTCTTGGCCCTTATTGGTGAAAACATTTAGTAATCGATTTTCCCAATCTTCTCTTGATCTCTGGTGCCAGGTCCGGACTATATGGTGGATGCATTAAAACTTCCCCAGCCAAGCTCCCAGAAGTCATTAAAGAAGTGTGTGGCCTGGCGTTGTCCTGAAGGAACACACTACCTCTTCTGTTGGCCAATCATGGCCATTTCGAGTCAATCGCTAGCTTCAAACGGTCCAGTTGTTGACAGTAGAGATCTGAACTTAGTGTTTGGCCTTGCGGAAGCAACCCCTAATGAATGATTCCTTTCCAGTCCCACCAAATACACAGTAGAATCTTCATAGCCGTTAGTCCTGGTTTGCCACCGTCTGAGCTGCTTCACCGCACTTTGACCACGATCGTTTTCGCACAATATTATAGTATGTGTCCCATTTCTCATCCCCAATCACCATCCGTTTAAAAAATGGGTCGATTTCATTCCGTTTGGACAAGGTTTCGTAGATGGATATTTGATCCATCATGATTTTTGGTGTTAATTGGTGTGACACCCAAACATGGAGCTTCTTTTTTAATCCAACTTTGCGCAAATGGCTTAAAACTGTTTTATGGTCGATCTTTAGCTCCTGGGCGATGCTACGACTACTAACATGCCGGTCAACTTCGATTATTTCTGTGATTTTATCGACATTTTCGACGACGGGCCTGCCTGTGCGAGGTGCATCTTTAACATCAAAAATACCTGAACGGAATCGACGAAACCAAAATTACACTTAATTAGTTGTTACAGTATCAGGACCATAAACACCATTCGCAATTTCAGCCACCTGGCTTGCATTTTCGCCTTTATCAAAGAAAAACTAAAAAAAGAACCGAATTTTCTCTTTGTTGACTTCCATTTTCTCAACACCCTGTAACTCACAACTGAATGGACCAAACAAAAAAAAGCAAACTAATTTTTTTAGTGTAAAATGTCATCTTGACAACGAGCATAAATTTGAAATTGTTTGATCGATACTTCACGAGATATCGACATTACAGCCATCTACCGAAAAAAAAAATGGGTTTCTTTTTCCCCAACCTAATATATTTCTTTGTTGATATAATTGATCGAACAAATTTATAACTTTTATATATATATACATTTGGATGCACAATATTGCTGGGATTTTGGTTAACAGATCATTTATCAAGCGTTATACATCGGAGAACTATTGCCAATTTGTCTGACCTGAAGGATCGTATAACGAAGCATGTACAGAAGATCACTGGATCACTATTCAATGCTGTTCCTTACTTGCAAACTTAACACTTTAATGAGGGAGCCCATATTGAGCAATATACTTTACAATGATAAAGGGTCTGCAATAAGTAAAGAGAGAATGCTTTGTTTGCAATTAATACTTTGTTTGTATTTCTATATAAGTTCTCTAGCGAAAACTTTTGAACATTTTTCTGAACGCATCTGAAACTGTCTACTACAAAGATTCCAATCTAACCATATTTTAGTAGCCTTACAAGTTTCTCTTAACTGGTAAAGTAAATGTATTTGAAATAAATATATGTATAGTTATTTAATGTTTATACTACGATTACGGTAACAGAGAAATTCTAGAAAACTGATTTTAGATCTCGCTCGACCTTAAACATAATTTAATTTTTCAAAATTAAATCCTTATTAGGAATTATAGTCTCAGATCTATACTTATTTTTTTTTGTTTTCATTAAGAAACTCTATAGCTTTAAAATATGTATTAAAAATATATTTTTAATAAATTTTAAAATAAAAAAAATAGAAGTATCTTCAATTTTCATTTTTTTTTTTACATTATTTTAAGGAACAATAAAATTTAATTGTATAACAAATAAAATAACTTTGGAAACAAAACATTTACATGAATAACATTTTTTTTTGTTCTTTTTTACAAGCTACACACTCTTAATTATTTATTAAATAAGAAGAAATATTAGAAATCATGCTAAGAATTCTATTGAAATACATCTAGAGAATTTTAATTTAGTTTTGAAGCGAAATTTCCAAGAAATACTCGAAAGCAATGCCATATTCAAATTCATAGTTATAATTTGTTGTCGTTTTGTATTTTCTACAAAAGGTAAACAAAAAGTAGATTTGTTTATTAGAAATGATTCTGAATTTTCCAATGACAATTTTAAAGTAATTTCAAAATTTTCCTTGAGACATATTGATATCGTATGGAGAGTTGGAGAGTGTGGTGGAAAGGTTAATAGTTCAGAACTCAATTTTACGAAGAGTATCGTTCTACGTTATAATGATATTAAATCTGTTAGGACTTGAAGGTGGTGTTATCAGAAAAATTGATAAGGAAAATAAATCAAATATTAATAAAAATATCACCGTTTTATTTGGGTGAGATATCTTGCTAGTTAAACACTGTGTGCTCTATATTTCTCTAATAATCTTTAATAATATAGGATTAATCTGGATCCTAGAAAAAAAACCCTCTCTCTCTCAAAGCAGTGATTCTCAACTTTTTTTGTTGCGGTACACTTTTAACAATTTCAAAATTTGACGGCATATTAACAATGAAATAATTTTAAAAGAATTTTACTAACCACAATACACTATGTAAAATAGCTTATGTAAGAAATTTTCGATGTTAATTAAAATAATATCTCAAACAAAGAAAACAAAATAAATTGAGTAATTAATTACAAATTAATTATAAGAACACATTTAATACAAAATGTGAGCTTGATAATTTTTGATAATTTCGTTAATATGGGGTCGTAAAAATGATAATGCTACTCTCATTTTGCCATCTACATTTAAAAGTCTCAATCTTTTTCTCATTTTAATATTTGTTAAAGCTGAAAATCCAAATTCACGCAAATAAGATGTAGAAAATTGCAACAATATTTTTTAAAGCTTTTTTGGCTATTATGTGATAATCACCTCTCATTTTAATTCAAAATTAACTAATTAACTTTTCCTAACGTTTTGAAAATAGATCTCAATAATTACTGAACAAAATCAGTCTTTCCTCTTTATTCAAAGAAAATTTATTTACAGATATATCCAGTATTACAAATGGATTACGACCACAATTAACTTTTTGTACATTCATCTTTTCATGAAAGAATAAGTTAAATATACCACACGAATACCCTTAGCTTATTTTCTTAAAACAGCAGATATTTTCGGTTCGGGTTTTTATTCAATTCCTACACGCACACACACACACTATTAACTCACACTATCTATATATTTATTTATTTATTTACCTTGGTGGAATGTTCAATCGTTAATAAAATACATTTTAAAGCGATCAATTGATCTGAAATTTTATATACATGATTTTTTGGATGACAGTGCAATAAATTTCATTATAACTAATAAAAATTAATTGATTAAAACTAATTATTTAAAGAATTATAAATGAACAACCACGTTGGCATCAATTTTGGCGACTTGTGTCAAAACTTGAAAAGGTTTTTCTCTCACGTTTTAAAGCATTCATTTGAACTGAAATTTTACATACACGATTGTTTTGGATGACAATACGATACTTTAAGGATAATTAATAAAAATTAATTACCACATAATGTTGTGATTCTGTCCTGTGTATATACATATTTATATTAATTGTAATTATTTAATAAAAAGTAGGTAAAATAAAACTTTTCGTTGTTGATCTAAGTAGGAATTGGCTTAATTTTTTTTATTACTTGTTTTTTTTTTTCTCATTTTTTTTTTGTATAAGTGTATAATTAAAAATTTAAAAAAAAAATTGAGGTACAGTGGTTGAGAATCACAGGTCTAAAGCTTATAATATACAGTAAACCTCTTCTATGTATTCAAGCTTCCATTCCCGAAATTTCATAGTATATATTTTAGACCTCTACTACGCATTTTAGCTGTTTTGGAGATATTTCATCTAAAATATTTTTTTTTATTTTTTATATAGAATAAATAAATAAAAAATTATCATATTAGAACGTGATTTATAAAACCGTTCACCAGAGAACTAGAAACATATATATAAGGCATTTGACCTTGACATTTGGGCATATATAGCTTATATCACAAATTGCTTATAGTGCTAAATTTTTGGATTACATTTTAGTTATATATTGTTCTTTGAGTTTGAAGAAGACACACCCAGGATTTTGTGCCAATTCAATACTCTTTTTTTTAGCTTTGCATGATTCTGAGCAAATTATTACATTTTATGTAAGGTTAGTCTGGGATATTTTATCATAGGGGGAACTTGAACTACTCTAAATTACTTTTTTACTGCCAAACTTGACACGCTCTGCAACCTCGTATTCAAGACAAAGTAAGATTTTTATTACCTTTATAGAAAATAAGTTAATATGAATTGAAACTAAAAAAAAAGGTATTAATTTTCAGTTTTTTTTTATGTTTCTTGAAATTTTGAGGTATATGAAAATGATCAATGCTAGAGATTGTTTTACTAATGTATCTCGTCTAAAATTTTTATTTTAACACTTTTATTTTTATTTCTTTTTCTCCTTTCTGTATTTATATTCCGGCAAATTCAAAATGGGCAGAGTAGAAGAATGGAACTGCTTTTAAACATTATGTAATGAGAAATAATGATAGTATAATGTAGTAGCGGTGATTATTAATTATTTGTTTTATCTAACCTTTTTAAAATTGAAATAAAATTAAATGAGGAAAGATGAGTGAGTTTTTATAACGTCGCAGTAAAAAGCAACACGAGGGCTAATGGTAACGGATCTCGTAATTTGGAGCAATGGTCAAGTGCCAAGGACAACACCTAAGATGACACTCTAAACACAAAACTAACAACCATACCAACGGGAGGACTTGGAGCCACAGATTTAACGTGCATCAGCCTTCTACACAGCAGGTCTTTAGTGGAAATAGAGCTCACATTCAGGACACACCAACCAAGAACTCGTGGTCATGATCACTAGGTTACTATGAGTGGAGATACATAACATTTTGATACTTTTCAAACTTCTGTACATGGTTTGCTTTTCTTTCACTCTCACGTGTACGTATGTGTTTTATTATCTACAGATTTTAATAATTTAAAGTATTTTTCAACGATAAGAGAGAGAAGAATCTGAAGTGTGAACTTAACCTTTTAACTGTCATGCCCGAGATAATCTCGGGCACAGCACTGGTGTTCGAAAATGTCACGCCCGAGTATTACTCGGGGTATTTTTTTGAGTGCATCGTATTGTTTTACCCGAATATATATCGGGAGACGTTTATTTCGGCTTCATCTCTTTGTCAAACCCGACTAATTCTCGGGAAAAGTTAATGTGTGCTCAATTCAATAGATGGCAGCACTTTATTGAAGACTTCAAAGGTTAGAGGTTAGAAGTTTTTTGGTTCGAAAAAGGACAATTTGACAATTTGTGTACCCAAATCATCAAAATAACTTGACAGCTAAAGGGTTAAGCATTCTCTATTACAGAACACCTGAACAACTCTTTCTTATTCGTTTAAAGTATATTCAGTACTTTAAATTGGAAGTATAAAAAAAAAGTGAGAAATTTTGCATTTTGCAGTACATAACAATACTAGTTGTAGATTCTTTAGTTCATAGATATGGTACATTTCCTCGTACTTTATTCTAGAATGCACGGTTTCTACTAACACAGAAATGTATGCAATTAGGAGATAAGGAAAGAGTTCAAAGCATACAAACTTTTATCTATGCAGCTTGCAGTCTAGACGAAGTAATCCTTCATGTATAAACATTTTTGCTACTTCAGTGGATATAAGAAAGGAATAATCTAACATATACTGTAATTTTAAAGGTTTTCATATGATAAGCTTAAATCAAACGAGATTAGCAAATTAATTTATCTTAAGACCTTCAACTGAATTTGGAATAATTTTTGTAAAAAAATATACTTAAATAATGTATTTGGATGTACAAAATATATATATAAAAGAATTATTTTTACGGTATGTTGTTTAAGATGTTTCAAAAAATTCTTTTCTTAAAATTATCTCAAAAATAAACGAAAGCTATACTGTGAGCTAAAATTTATAAAAATGTACAAATTTCAATTGAATAAATAAATTAATTAATTTAATTAAATTCTACATTAACAATCGTGCATCCATGTATTTTGTATCCAAAGGCCTTTTTCTTTTTAAAATCCATAAACATGATTATGTAAGACATGATTATGTAGCAGAGCTGTGTGTGACTTTCCAAAGAAAAAATTATTACTTATACTTACTTAAAATTGCATTAATCTGCTAATAGTACAAAAACGTTTCAAAACCCTAGCTAAGTATTCCCAGAATAGAAGAAAAATAAATTTCTATTCATTAACTATGAAGAAAAATGTTTTATTGTTTCCGAAGTGCATTTCTATTTTAATTTCAAAGTTATTGAATAATTCTGAATTAAAATATTCTAAGCAACAGAAATACGTTTAAAACGACAAAACCCTCTATTTCACCTAAGAAATTAAAACAAAGCTTTCAAAATAATAATAAAAATGACATTATCCCTTTAAGCAAATTCAGGCTAATAAGAATCAAATAAAAATGTAACTACTAAAAAGCAATTTTTTAACTTTTGATAATGAATTCCTTTAGTAATGTAATGAACAAAGTATTTTACGTTTATTTGCCTCGCGTTTATGTTATTATTATAGGAAAATTAAATATTCATTTCACATACTTAGTAATTTAGACTATTTTCGCATTCGTGGCTTTACGGATGCTGGATGAATTATTTAGTAAATGTTATGTTGACACTAAGACTTAATAAAAATATTATTATACAAGCATTGTTTATTTATTTCGGTTAGTCTGTACTGCTATTTAACAACAAGATAGTTGAATTCCAATATATTTAAATGGAATTAAAATTATTTCTAGTCTTCATCATTCTAGTAATGTACATAAAAATTAGTAGTATTTAAAAACATATGTAAATACAACAAAAAAATATCATAGAAGACTATTTAAGAAAATATTCATTACACTATGGAATTTTAATTAGCACAAATGTTTATAATGATGATTATAATACGGTCAAGTGACGAGGAGGACACCAAAACTGACACCTATCTCACCATACTTTATCGCCACGTCAACGGAGGACTTAGAGCCACGATATATTTAACAAACATCAACAGGTCTTGAACGACACAAGGCCTTTAATTCATGACATACAAGCCACGAGTTCGTGACCATGACCACTAGGCTTCTGGGACCACAGTATTGATGTGGAATACTTTTGGAGGATGATGTGTATGAAAAGATTAAGCAAGATGCAAGTCATAGATATTTATAACATATCAGAATTTCGATACATAGATTATAATTAACTAGGCACAGCATAATCAGTGTTTTACATTGTTCATTCATAAAGAATTCAATTAAAAAATTATTGAAATCGGAATCACTTCCTTCATTTCCAACGGTTTCATTTTATACTTATTTGAACAAGTTTTATACTTCCTTTAATTTATTTTAAATTTTTTAATAACCTTTTTTACTCAGTAATTCTTTTTAGCAGTCATCAAATGTATCATAAATTGAATAAAGAAATCTCATTTTTACTTTTATGTTTTCGGTAGTGCATTAACCCTTTATCTACCGCATTAAGGCTTACTGCAGTTTTAAGCATGCAATATTTTTTTGAATCACTACATTGGTTAGTTAAGGGATATACATAAACAAAATACTCAACTTAGGGAAATTTAATCCATTAGAGCTAATTAATTAATTAAAGATATTCAACTGTAAAATTAATTATATACACTGTCCACTTAAAATAAATAGTCAAATCGTTTTCTAAGGTCTTCAATAACATACAAAAAAAATAAGACACTTAACTTTTGACATTTAACTACTTATTCGGAACAAAAATAACAATTTTCGCAATCCGATCAGATTGTCAGCTGAAAACATAATTTCTGGTTTAAAATATATTGCCTTCTCCGCTAAAATACCTATCATAGACCCCGTGCTGCCATATATCTTGGAAGAGTGGATTTAATTCCTGCTAAGTATCGTCAGAGTATTCGTAATAATGGTTATTCTTTGATTTTAAAGTGAGTGGTACTTATAAGTACCGTCGGTATAGATAAAGGGTTATAATATACATGCTAATTTAAGTAATCCAATTCAAACAGAATTAATTACTTGATTCGCCAGAGAAAGTGATTGGTTCATTTTCTCTTTTTCTTATTGACGCAAAAACTCATTGAGCATTTTATATTGGAAATTTAAAACATTTTTAACTTGCTTTAAAAATTTATATCAAAATGTAATGTAATAGAATATCACGAGGAATTAAGGCAGTTTTTTTAAAGGCATTGATAAGTTCATTGTTTGTTTAATACGAACTTAATATACCTGAAATTAAAAATACACAGAGAGAGAGTAATCCTACTTACGACTCTCTCTCTCTCTCTCTATATATATATATATAATTAAATTTGAAAATTCACTTGATACATTTTCTTTGAGGAAAGAGAACAGCAGAGAAGATCAATAATAAGGTTATGGCCGGAAATAAACGAATCGAACCAGGGCCTAGTTTCCAATTAAATCTTATCTCGGGGAACAAAGAGATTTTCTGGTCCTTACACGAAATAGCATCTCACAGTCTTCATGAAATGCGAACACACAAGATAAATCTTTGCCATACTATTTGGCCTTGATTCAAAATTACGAGTCCATTTCAAATTACTCTAAATTTGGCTCAATGGCTACATTGTGGAAGTGGAAGTATAGAGTACCGGAGGGTTGCACCTTTTTAAAATAATGGCATTCATTGGTTAACTCTATATCTCAAAAAAGGTTTCAATTGTTCTATGAAAATCAATTGATATGTCAAATAAAATAGTTGCAGCTTTAATCAATTTATTTATATATATTGTGCTAATTTTATATCTATATCTTCAGGCACATTTGATTTCAAAATTAGTTTACTGAGGTAAATATACCTTATTACGCTCATCTACAATTTTTTTAAAATCAAGAATGAGAGGGTTTCATTGAAATTCTTACCACAGCTTTAAAGTTATTGTCAGCCAACTTGCATCCCTACTTATTTTTGTTGATTTTCATTCAAGAAAAACTTTTCTCACAAATATATGTTGCCTCAGATATAGAGTAAATTTCAAACTATTTGGTTTTCTGCCTGTTTGTTTCTAAAAAAACTCTTTTCGAGCCGCTGTCCACCCCTGCCCTAGAACAAGAGGAAATGGAACTTAACCTGTATTTTTCTCCTTGCAGATTATTTTACCCCCAGTAAATCAAAAAATTAAATTTCTTTTTATTAAAAAAATTTTCAGTGCATTAATTATATTTTTTTAGTAAGCGTAGGCTTGTCACAGACTTAAAAATGAATTTTCTTAAAAAAAAAGAATAAATTTATCCGTAACATCCATCCCTATCAATAAAACAGTTAAATTTTAATGACCTGGAAGATTTCATATTAA
>BMAV01012925.1:251544-272957 GCA_019973955.1 Trichonephila inaurata madagascariensis
TGAAGCTAAAGAGGGCTTAAGCTATAAATATGGGGAGTTTTGAAAATGTTTTGTAAGTAGAAAAGTAATTATTTAGAGTTAAAATTATTAAATGTGTTTTACGAGAAACTGTTATTCAATATTTTTCTTCATGATAAAGCTTACTACACAAAATATTTTTAAGATACTAAATCTAAATTTTCAGAACATGTTTTATGTAGTTCTATCTGTGTTATGAATCAAAATCTAATCTCTGTGTATATATTTATGTACTTAATTGCTTTTTTATGGGAAAAAAGCATTAATATTTTTAAAAATTGAGTTTTTGCATAAAATTTGGCATATTTAAAAAACTTCCAAAAGCATTACAAATTTTTTGATTCCTATCACAGATAAAGATGTTATTTATGTACTGTATAAATATTATTTGAATATATTTATTAGAATTTTGTGTACAAGATTTGTCGTAACTGCAATTTTTCACCAAAATTTCGCTAAAAACGACAATTGTTATAGTATACAAAACTCTCCAGAAAACAACAAAAGGGTAAAATAAATGGCCAAATCAGTTTTACATGAAGCTAAAAAGAGCTTGAGCTATAAATATGGAGAGTTTAAAAAGTGTACAATTAGTAGAAAATTTTTCATTTTGTATTAAAATCTTTAAATGCATTTTCTGAGAAACTATGTTTTTCAATTTTTTTCTTCACGGCACAGTTCACTACAGAATTTCTTTTTAAGATATTGACCTGAAATTTTCAGAAAATGTTTTATTTCGTTTTATCTGTTGTCTGGACTATAATCTAATCTCTGTGTATATATTTATTTATTTTATTGCACTTTTTGTGAGAAAATAACAGTAGTGTTTTGTAAAAAATTGAGTTTTTGCGTAAAAATTGACATATTTCAAAAACTTTTAGAAGTATTTACAAATTTTATAGCTATCAACACAGATAATAATGGCATTTATGTACTGTATAAATATTATAAGAATATATTAATTAGAATTTTCAATCCAATCCTTACCGCAACTGCAATTTTTCACTAAAATTTCACTCAAAATTCCCAATATTTCCAAAATTAATTTTAACTTTGTAAAAACTGTATTGGAATTCTTACTTTTATGTCCCATTTCAAATAAAAAAATGTTTATTTAATTGAAATTTTATATATTTCAAAAAAAGTGCTCCGAAGGTAGTCACATACCTTAAACTAAATAAGTTCTCTCCACATACATAAAAGTCTTCGCCAAAATAAACGCGAAAAAAACCCCCCTAAGTTTACACGTTTTAAAAAGAAAATATTTAAAAACGCAAATTAAGTACTCGTAATTTTTTTCTTTTGTTTTGTTTATTTGAAGTAATACAATTCCATAAAAATTTTAAGTAAAATGAGGAAGAGGGACTAAAGTGACACTAAAAATGCTACTAAGATTTACACAAAAACCAACCTCAAAGTAATTCCCAACAATAGCGATTGTGGCGAAAAATTACATCACCACTTTTTCCACAACTAAATGCTTTATCTAAATACTTAAATTAGGTAAATTATTCAATACGTTTAATTACATCACGCACGCACCACATTGTGCAGGTCATCTTTACTTCTGTAAAAATGTTTTCAGAGCAAGGATAAGTTTGTGAAGGAAAAGCAAACATCAGGCGCATCGGATAGTGACCCATTTTGAGCCCCAGTTCGTTTCGTTGCATTGATCGAGGAGAGTCTGGGGCATTTTTTCGTTTCCAGAAGGCTTGATCCGACATGAAAGAGAGACAGCTCCTTCCTTTTGAACTCGATAAAAAATGTAAACGGTGATCGAGTGTCGGAAAACTTAGCTTTCCTTTTTAACTCTTTTCGTTTCGCTTTTTTTATCTGAAAGGGCGGGTTAAGCGTGCGGGTGCAGACACAACAAAAATGTTATTTTTAAGAAAAATGTTCTTTTTTTAAAGATATTTTATATATATATTTTCCAATAGGTTTTTGCTCAGTATTATTAACATAAAGGGGAAAGGTTGGCTGGCCACAAAAGATGTTCAACCCCACTTTTATATAGATTATTTTATTTTATACATAAGCTGCCCTAAGTCAGCAATGTTTATAATACTGTAGCATCTATTTTTTATATTTTTATTAAAATTATATAACTATTATAATTTTAATTTCTCATATATCCTTCGATGTCTGGTTTTCTTACAATCTCATTTTTTTTCTGTTTTGCTTGATGAATGTTCATCTCTCATTTGTAGAGAATTTAGACTATATACATATATATATGTAGTTCTATATGTATATATATATATAGAACTTCCATAATATAAGATAAAAAATTAATTTCATAAAAAAAAAAAATCCATATTTGTTCTTATACAAGAGACCTTCTAGAATTTTCTAATGGCTTGAATATTGTAAAAATATTATAGTCTTAAATATATTGCGAAAACTGTAACGTAAGTTATTTTTAAAATGTAAAATCAACAGTATAGGAACATAAAATGTCTTCATCTTCAAATTAATAAAATTTATAAAGAAATAATTCATTTCATTTTTTTTTAATTCATGTAATTCAATTCGTAGTAATTTAAGAGTTGCACGAAAGTTTTGAGAATTTTGTGCAATAATGTGCTATTAAAATTTTTTTATATAAAATCTTACAATTCAATGTTCTCTACAAATAAGTATCTCAATTCTTATGTGATTCTGGATTTTATTATACACGTGCCGCCCATCCGGTGCAATAGTTAGTGACGCTGACTGCTATTCCATAGGACCTGGGTTCGAATCCCAGCGAAGTCATGGATATTTGTAAATGCATAGTGCCAGTGAGGCATTGGGATACTCTAAATCGGGGGTGTCCAACCCGCGGCCTGGGGTACGCATGTGGCCCGCCTTGAATAATTTTGCGGTCCGCAAGATTCTTCACAACTTTGCAAAATTTGACTATTTTGTACAGTATTTTTGTTTAAAGGGGTTTTTTTTTTTTTTTTTTTTTTTTGTAAAAAATAAATTTTATAACTGTTATTATTTTATCACGTTGCTTCTTTTACTGCAAATCTCTTTTTTTTTCTAAATTTAAATTTATCAAACATAAATCGTGCTCAAACTTAACGCACGAAAATCTGCGACATCAATTACGATACGCAAATACACATGCATTGAGATCGATTTGAAAAAACTAAGTGAAAGGGTTGAGAAACATATATCACTAATTAAATATATTATACATTATTTGATAATTGTATTATTATTATTATATTATCTATGTTTGTATGCATGAAAAACAATGAAAAGAGTCAGCAGAATGAAATATCAGTCTGTTTTAAATTTTCACTCCAACAAATGTTTATAATGGATCCAAATATAATATAAAGATATATATTTTTATATGCGGCCCACGGGATTGTAAAGTTCTTCCGAAGTGGCCCACGAGGTCATTTGCGTTGGCCACCCCTGCTCTAAATAACCACTGAGTCGCAAGTTCTCTCGAGTGGTTGGTGGAAGGGAAATAAAGATGGGCGCCCCCCCCCCCCGGCCACACCACACCATGTGCTCCCTCTAAACTAGGGTGTAAACGAGCCAAATCATACTGTCTCCTGTACGGTGCTCAAAGCTACGGCTAACGACTGACATACATCTAGACCTTTACTAAGATGAACTTCGTGCCCTTGATCTGACCGTCAGACAGGGAGCATTAGCAACATCACAACATTGTACACGTAAAATGAAGATGATTTTGATTTTTACAGATACAATCGCATATATTAAGCGTAAATTATTTTTTTTTATCATCAAGACATACACGCTAACCATTTCTGATCTTATACTGTTACAAAATTTTATAATCATTAACAGTGTTTTAAAAATTAGCAATACATGGAATTATTAGAACAATAGGATTCTCATTTAAATAACCAAATTTTGACGAAATTAAATTTTGTTTGATTTTAAAGTTTAATTTGATCCTTAATAGTTTTTGTTTGTTAGATAGATTTTCATTTGCTAGAAATAATAGCTTTCATAGCTTTTTAATAAATACACAACATTTTAAATCACTAATACCTGTGCATATAATGTACTTTTTTTCTCACGAAACATCAATTTTAGTGAACTTTATTTATGAAGTGTCCTTTTAGTGGATTCAAATCAATATTAATTTAAATAAAAAGAAAATTTTCCGCATTAATATTTTTCAACATTTTAAATACTATAAAAAACTTTAATTTGAAAAATTTGTAATATAAATTTGGTAACAACACTAAAATTCTACAAATTTATTTCATTTCTTTCAAGGTAAAAAATAATTAGTAGAATAAAATAAACTTTCTTGTCATACAGGTATATTTCCATTATTTCATCTGAAAACATAGTAGTTACTTAGTACACCTCTAATTTGTTTAAAATTTTCAATTGTGGATTTTAACTATCACAATTTCATTTATCTTACTAAAATTGAAATTGGTTGTAAAATTTAAACGATGTCTAACTTTTAATCATGTAAAAATCAGGCAAAATTAATTTTAGACCTACCATTTAGTATTAATTTTACAAAAGATTTGCGAACTCCTACACAAAAATGGATTATTCATTAAATATGGAGGGAAACCTTAAAGCATTCACAAAACGTCGAAAAAGAAAATCGTTGTTTATTTGGCCAAAAATAATATTCAAGGAAATACAATGCAAGAAATTTGATTTTCTTTCCCCTAATAATTCTCCTAATCGCATTCTCCATTCGATTTCAAATATTTTCTAGATATCTGGCAAAGAAAAAGCAGTTCAAAATTCCAAAACATTAACATTAATGAATTCAACAAAAAAATCTCAGGGGTATTTTAGTACTGTAAACACTGGTTATCGTCTGTTCTTTCGATATCGAACTCAAAATTAGCATTTATGATATGTCACGAACCCACCCCGGGGTCTGTCCTGAGGGGCCAGTGGAATCATTGGCTCAACCCCAAGTGCTTAACCCATAAAAATTGTCTGAAAGCGAGAAGATGGCGCCTACACTCCGAACAACCCTCCAAAAGGGAATGAAGAGGGGGGAGGTCGAAAAGGAACGAATCGATCGAGGGGCTTTGACGTCACCACAACCTCTGGATCGTTTGGTCAGATCCGGAAATTTCCGCTTTTTATTCTTTTTTTCGAATGGGAGGGGTGTGGATGTGGATCCGATTTCGTGATTTCAAATGTTGGAGGGGGGGGGGGGTATTTAAAGAAAGTAACCGAAAGTCATTTTTTGGAAGGAAATAGTTTCTTCGTGTAGGAATGTGCATTAGTGACCAAGAATTTGTGTGTGTGTGAATGACGTTTACTTATTATTTACTTAAAAAAAGAAAGAAAGAGATAATGTTATGAGTAAAAATTTGTTTAATTTTTAATATCCCACGTGCGTTAATGCAGGAAAGGTTGAGAGTCCCATAATCCACAAAATTTTGCCTTTAACATTTCAAATCCCGATTCAATGAAAAGGACTATTCAAAGTTGGTATCTCACTTTTCAATTTACAACTTTTCGCGTGAGGAATTTAAACACTTGTCCGACACCATTTATCATTCCACAAAACGATTTTTTGCAGAATCAGGATACACACACAAACTTACGAACCTACTACTTGCAAGGTACGTAATGTTAGTGTCAATCTATAAAATTTTCCCAAAGTTCTCTAAATTTATCGCAGTCTAAAACAGGGGTGTCCAACCCAAATGACCTTGCGGGCCACTTCGGAAAAACATTATAATCTCGCGTTCCGCACATAAAAAATTTACATTTATATCAGATTTGGAAACAAAAAAACATTTATTGGAGTGAAAATATAAAGCAAAATGAATTATTATTATTGTTTTCATTATTTTTCATGTATACAGATATAGATAATATAATAATGCATTGATTAAATAATGCTTAAAATATTACGGTTGCCATTTCCTTGAAAATTACGGAATTCCTTTTGAATTGATCTTTCGTTACTCATTTTTAAAATTTGAGGGTGCTGTTATTCTCAAACAATTTAGTATACATTTCCCTTTATCTTAACCGTCCTGAATATATTTTTTAAACTTTAAAAACATCTCTGACTGCCTCTTGCTTTTTGGGCACTCCAAACAGAAAAGGAGGAGGAAAAATGAAAGTCGCACACACAGAGAATCATGTACCATCCATAGTAAAGGATATGCATAATGCAATTCGGAATTTATTAAAAAAGTTAAAAAAGTTAAAAAAGTTATTAATTATAGTAAAATCCAATGTAACTGTTTGATAAAATATAAATCGATTTTAATCTAAAGGACGTTTCTATTATCAAAAAGGATTTATTTTAAAACAAAAACAGGTAGAAGGCAAATACATTGTAGATTTATATATACATATATATAAATTTCCCCTCAAATACATTTCAAAATGAAAAAACTTCGATAACCAGATATTTAAAAAATTTTAAAAAAGAGTCGGCGGGCCGCAATTTACGTACTGGAAGACCACATGCGGCCCGCGGGCCGCGTGTTGGACATCCCTGGTCTAAAACACTGATGAAAAGTACTTAACATTTTTAGAAATGTACTATGAAAAGAATATCCACTTGGTGAGCTATCATTTTAAACTATGAGTTAAAAAAGAAATTTGAATTTATATCTCTTTAAAATCATAACGAACCACTATGTGGCAATATGTATATTTAAAAAATTAAGTAAACTCAATTTTGATACATATTACTTTTCTAGGTTAAAAAAACGTCTAATTAACATTAAAAATTATATTTTGCTCTTAGTTATAAATTCATGTTACCCATTAAAGTATTTAATCTGAAATAACATAAAATAAATACTACGTAATTTAATATACACAAGAATAACAATTATTTCAAATAAATTTATATACAAATTACATAAAATGAAAAGAAAAAATATTTTATAATAAACTTATATATACTCTTATTTTTATAAATTTCGGTATTAAGTATGACTAACTTTTCAAAGCAATGATTTAAACCTCAAATAGAGCTCTGATGGGAATTGAATTTATAATCAAAATAATAATATGTATACATGATTCCTTATTATTGTAAAATTACATTTTATATATATATATATATATATATCAAGATTTATTGAAACTGTTGTTATTTATAAGTATATATTATGAGTAACGCGGCAAACATATTATGACGTATTTAACAACGATTATTTTGGTACAATATTGTTTTTTACGTCATACTATTACTTCATTTTGTGCTAAAGATACAAAATGAAAACTCAGAATTAAAATGGGATTTTTTAAAATAAATAAATACTCAGGTATAGGGAGTGAAGAGAGGCAGGTTTAAATGTAACTGTCATATGAGAATACTTTTTTTTATTCCCTTGCTGTTACTTCTCACCAAGAAATTTTACCTGCTGCAGGGAGGGTAAATATAAAATAGGAAAATAAGTGATAAATATTTTTCTAATAGTTATATTCGACCATAATCTAATTTAAGCAACTAGATTTATTTAAAAAAAATTATTAATGAAATATTTTATTTTATAATAAAAACAAATTATTTAAAATTAGAATAAACTTCCTATTTTTTGAAAGACAGTATATTTCCAATTATTTGATAATTAATATTTCCAATTATTTGATAATTTCTTAACAAAATTGGGGAAAAGATTGATTTTTAAATATTATAGATGAAATTAACTTCTCCACTACTGCTTTAGTAGTATCATAATGTGCAATTTTAATATAAGTGTCCAAAAAGATGAGAAAATTTGAATTCTCATACAACAACCTTATTCAGTTTAACTACTGATTTGAACAACTGCGTTAAAACTCTTCATTTGCTCTTTTCACAATTTAAGAAATAGAAGGGAAGGGTGAATGTTACATAGATATAAAGCAAAAGAAAAGGGCAATGTAGACACACAAATTTAAATAATACATACAGTATTATTCCCTTGGCGTCGGTTAAATTTACAAAAATGAAATGCCAGATCAAATGACGACTTCATCACGTGATATTTCTTTAAGATTAACAGATATACTAAGGTATCCGACTACGTTCGGAACTATGATTTTAAAAAAGCGCATAAATAGATAATTTTCATGATATTTAGTGTCACTTAGATTAGACTACATGTATAAAATTGTTTTAAGAAAATTTTGACAAAAAAAAGTATTTAAATACAATATTTTGGCAAAAAATTAACTTAGAATAATCTTTTTTCAAAATATTCTCCTTTTGTGAAAAATGCTTCTATTATAATAATATTTTGCCTGTATATAGCTCAGACATCTTTACAGAGGCTCAACTATGATTTTTGAAAAATTCACATTATTTTCAGAGTTACAACCCATTGAAACAACTATCGGGGTTTTTTTTCTTAAAATTGCTCCCCTCTGTTGTCGTAAAATATGGATAAACCCACTTCTAAGTTATATATTTCAAAAATTCTATTGAGCCTCTGTAGAGAGGTCTCAGCTATATACAAGCAAAATATTATTATAATAGAAACATTTTTCACAAAAGGAGAACATTTGGAAAAATGGTTATTCTAAGTTAATTTTTTGCCAAAATATTGTATTTAAATAATTTTTTTTTGTCAACATGTCCTTAAACAATTGTATACATGTATTCTAATCTAAGTGACACTAAATATCATGAAAATTATCCATTTATGCGCCTTTGCAAAATTACGGTTCCGAACGTAGTTGGATAAGTTAAACGCGGTTAACGAAAACTTTTCAGTCAGAAATATAGGCAAGAACATGAAAAATATTCCAAGAAGTAAGTCTTTATTAAAGCCCCCCTATAAAGCAACATTATATCTATTGGTGACGGACCTAGTAATTTTGAACCTCGGTCAAGTGACTCCACACGAGCTGACACACGTTTCTTCTACGTCACGGGAAGAACCCCAACAGATTTAACTTGCATCAGCCTCTCTACACGGCGGGTCTTCAGCGGCAATAGGGCTCCAACTAATGATACAGCGGTCCCGAGTTCATGACCTGAACCACTAGGCTACCACGGCGTAACATTCCGATGACCAAACAGTAATAATTGGCTTGATAACAATTTTTAATTTATGAGAAAAACTAGACGCCTTAGATTCGATATGGGCATTACGTCGATCGCGATCAACCAGTGGACCGTAAAGACATTTTGAGGTGACTGCCTGAAGATTTTAGCTATTGGTTGTGATTTTAGTTGTTAATTACACAGGGAAATATTCAAGATTGGTTATAACAACAAAAACTAACTTTAGATAAAAATGCTTTATTTATTTATTTATTTTTTTATGTATTTTGAATTATTTCATAACAAACGCATCATTCCATATTATTATATTTGCGGCTATTATTATTATGTTTGTATCTTACGTTTTCCCTTAAACGCGGTTTTCAAAAGTGTAAGTTTTTTTTTATTATTTTAGTTCTGTATGTAAGTACATATTTCGTATTTATTATAAAATATAAAATAAATATTGCAGACCTTTTCCTACCTCACCGCAGCTACGACACTGGGAATTGGCGCACATAAGAATTTTTCAAGAGGGTGGGGAGGGTTGAAAGTCTACCATTCTCGTATCACATACCGCAATACGCAGCCAAACATATTTTTTAATTTTGTAGACTGTCGGAAACAAAAAACGGTAAAAAATAAATTATTGAATAAATAACCAGCATTAATTGATAAAAAAATTATTAATAACAAATAATTACATTTCACGTACTATATACATGGGATTAAAATCAATTGGAAAAAAATAAAGAGAGGGTGCAGACCCGTGGTCCCCCCCCCCACCTTGTGGGTTCCCCGGCCCCGGGGGGGCCCCAAACACTTTAAAAAAAATTTTATTATTACAAAAAAAAAAAAAAAAAAAAACCGAGTTGCCATACAAGCAAGGTAAATAGCGTTTTTAAAACAAAATGGCAATTAAATAAAAATAAAAGTTGGAAGGTAGAGTTAGAAATCCGTGAGATTGAGATAAACTTTTAGATAAATTGTAGTGGATCCAGATTAAGATATTGCTGATGCGCAGGGGCGCACACGGAGGAGGGGGGCTGTTCTAGACCCTACCCCAGCCCTTGATTTTTCCGATTGATTATAGTTCTATGTATGCAGTACGCAGAATTTAATCAAGTATTTGTGATTAATAATTAATTTTATTAATTTATGCTAATTATTTATTCAAAAATTAATTTTGGACTGTTTTTTGATCCGGAAAAAAGACAAAATCAAAAGAATGTGTTGTGTGGAGTTTTAGAGCATAGTTCGAGAATGGTAGACTTTCGAACCTAGACGGTGCTCAGCCCCCCCTTTGAAAAATTTCTGCGTGCGGCACTGCTGATGCGATAGACATATTTAAATATTGCGGTTTAATTTCAATTGATTTGACAAGAAGCCCATAATTCTGACGATATTCATTTTATTTAAACAAACACGACACAAATATTATTAATGTTCTTAATTTTTTTTTTTAATCTTGAGAGTTAAATTTAATTTTAGAATTCAAGTATCAGATTTTTTTAAGAGTATGAAGTGGAAATAAAGATTCAAATTACTATCAAAAGAGGGTACTCCTCACCTTCTTTGGTATAAAGAAAATAATATATGGCTTACTATAAACAAAAAATTGACGAATACTGACATATTTATAGAAATCTAGAACTAATATAAAAAAAAGTAAAGAATTGCAGTCCATGAGAAATGGAATCATTTTATTTTTTTTACTCTCTCTCTTTATTTATTTAATACAAGCGTGCGCTCATTTTCTTCAAGGAACGAAAAAAAAATTCAATTTCGTTTGAGTTTTCTGGTACGTCAGGACATTTTCCAGCTCGTGTTGCCAGAAGGATAAAAGGAATTGCGGAGAATTTCTCCAATCGACAGAAAGTGAGATGAGGCGGAAATTCGGGAGAAAAAAAAGGAATAAAAGGGAAAAGCGGAACGAAAATGAGGGCAGCTGCACTCGCGTAAAATGGATCAGGAAAAGATTTTCGCTTTTTTTAGACCGACGTCTTCGCTAAGCTGATAAGTTCTTTCCTGGAATTTAAAGATTTGAAAACATGTCTCAGTATCTCTCAAAATAAGCACCGTTCTGAAATCTAAACATAAAAAATCTCCCTTATATGTACAATAATTTTATTAAATTTGTTATTTATTTACCTCCCGTTATGTTCCTGCAATTGTCAAAACCAGAAACAAAAAAATATTAAGTATATGTCTACGTTCGGAGACCAGTTTTCTAAAATGCCATTCGATTAGTAATTTCATATTACTTTGTTGGCGCTCATGACTTAAATCAATGAGAAACACCAATCAGGATGATTGGTGTTCAAATGAAATTTATTATAAAATGGAGTATTTTAGGTAAAACGATGAAAATTATATTGAAAATCAAAGCACTCTACATGGAATTCAAAGCCATATATTTAAATTATTTTTTTACACACCGCATTTAACTCAGTTATAAAGACAGCGATCTAGGACCTAAAATATATTCACAGTTACCAAAGAATTATGGCTCATTGTATATTGTCTTATAGAAAATTTTATAACATGCATGGTATTCGGAACAGTAAACTGTTAAAAAAAACTATTGATGTTAGAGCTAAGTCCTTAGTTCATTGCCTTTATCATACTTTACGTAACATGTATACAAAATGTGAAAGAAATACATTCATAAATGTTTGAGATATCAAGTTTTAAGTAACATAACTTTGATAAAAAAGCATTTAAAGTTTTTACTCTAATTTTACTGAAATAAAGATTAATATCAGGTATTTAAAATCCCTACTTTGATATTATAGACACACACACGTTCCTCTTTCTTTATCTTATTAACTTTTTCTTTCTGGCTGTTCGATTTTTTTCCTACACAAAATGGCAAAGATGAAACAGGTTTTTGAATTTCAATCACACATTGATTCAGAAATGTAGGCATATATCTTAAATAAAGAATTTTATGAATACACTAACAGATACATTTTTATAAGTATCCTTACTAATATTATAAACACGAAAGTTTGTATGGATGTTTGTTCCTCTTTCACGGAAAAACAACTGAATGGATTTTAATGAAACTTTACAATAATATAACTTATACATCAGAATAACACATAGGCTATAATTTATAAAGATATTGTGTGAAGTCTCCAAAATATAACGATAATTGTCAAGAAAGTAGGAAAAAAATCTGCCATCTGCAAAAAAGCCCGCGACAGCATAAATTTATCTTTTTTGTGTGAAGCAAAATTTTCCTTTTTTATTTTGTCTACGCCATGCTTCAGTGTGCTCTCGCTTTTAATTTATTACTTTGATCAGTGTAATCACTGTTTTTTTTTATTTCATAATAAAACTATATTTCGAAGGGAGAGGTGGTGGCAAGATTTTAACATGAAATAAATACAACAGAAAATAATATTAACGTATTACACTTCCAGATATAAACTATTTACACTATTTTAAGCGTTCATTACTCAAAATTTGTAACGATGTGTTTCTTTTGCTGAACAGAGATCAGCTTAGGAAGGTGTTTTCAAAAATCGACTGACGAGAGAGTTACGGGAAGGTATAAATAAATAAAAATCCCTTTTATCAGCTATTAGATCTACAGACTTAAAATTTAAAAATATGTTTGTTTTTTATCTTCAGCTGAGATATGCAAAAATCTTTTTTTTTTTTTGTTTAGTTTACAATTTACGTAAAATTAACTCATTAAAAACTTCTTTATCCTTCAATCTGTATTGCTTAATTTTTAAATTTACCCGTACGAAGAAGGGGTATACCAGCTAGTCAACAATAAACGCTCAATAAAATAGTTGACATAAAGTTTGGAATTTTGAATATAAATTTTAGGTTTCTTACTTTAAGTATTGAATGATCTTCAACAACGACTTAATCATTTGCTAGCATTGCAATAACATTTTCAATATTTAACATTAAAATTTGGTTTTGATAAAATTAAGTGGGACATTGTGACATATTTAAAATAAAATATTTTATTGGGTAACATTTTTCATATCAAACCAATTCTTCGGGGACAATTTATTTAGTTATGAAAAAACTATTTCTTGAGTTTTATACAACTCCATATGTTTTCATAGCATGTTCTTAATATATAATATATTTGCTTAAATTAAAATTAATAAAATGAAAAAACAGTTTTTTTAATAATATGATGTGGTTTTTTTCAAACATTTGTGAGAGCTGCGGTAGCCCAGTGGTCAAGGTATAGGATCATGCAGGCATGTCATGAGCTTGAGCCCAGTACCACTAAAGACCCGCCGTATAGGGGAGAGATGCACGTTAAATCTGTCGAGAGCTGAAACGTCCTCCCGTTGGTGTGGTTTGGTAGTTAGGAGAGGGGGTGCCAGCTCAGGTATCGTCCACGTCACTTGACCATGGTTCAAAATTACGTCTTTCGTCACCAAAAGCCCTCGTGTAGCTGAACACTGCGAGGTTAATATTCATTCAAACATTTGTTGAAATTTTGATATTAATATACGAAAAATAATTTCAGTTGTAATTCGAATTGATTTTTTTTCTTCAGATGCACTTTTTTTTAATAGATTTTTAATAATAAGTTATGCAGCGTGATTTTACAAAAAATAATTAAAAGAATTTTTAATGTTAATTTTTTTAAAAAAAATTTAAAAATTTAAAATTATTTACCCTAAAATAGTTTTAAAAGAAGCAGCTGTTTTTATTTTTCTAAGATTAGAAGAATATAGTTTTCAATCTCTCGAAATTTTATAATTATGCTATACAATGATAAAACTCAAATATAATTACTAAAATTCCAAAATCAAATGCATCCCATAGTACGGAATTCTCTCTAGGTATTAGTAATAAAAATTCATTTGATGAAAAAATCACAGAGAAAAATAACATAAGATGGTTCACTCTTAAATTAACAGAACTTAAATTAACTTGAATTCAAAATAAATCTCAATTTGTTCAATATTGGTAACATTTAAAACAGAAATAATTCATACGATTTCATTCATAAAATGAAATTATTGCTTCAGAATCATGTAAGAATAAGAGAATGTAGATCTAAAATATAATTTTAATAGATAATATTCTGTAGATAAATATATACTTAAAATTTAATGCTTCAATTGGTCATAAGAATAACGATATTTCAAATACACATATTTACATAAGCATCAAACTTGGCAATACGTCCAAGATCTATTGAACATCACAGCTTTTTAAATTCCATTCGCCAGACAACATTGACAACCACACATTTTAGTAAGTATCATGCTAATGAACGTTCAAGGAAACCAAATACAGAGAAAAGGCACAGCTCTTCATCAACAAGCAAAAGGCGTCTTTGTTCAACTAAAAATTCTTTTGTGGGAAATAAAGCCTTCTGGATAAAATCTCAAAATAGAGCATTGTTTTTAAAACAATAGGAGAAGGTTTTCTCTTGATTTTCGTCGCTTTATTCCAGCTATGTTGAATCCGAATGTAATGAAGGCGGCAGACACAGTAAACATTGTATGATAATTAAACAGTGCGATTCCGTAAACAATTCACGTCTCAGGAGTTTTCTGTAAGAAAATGTTTTCGAGAGATTCTCTTTATACTCGGCTTTTAGAACTTTGAATTCATTAAATGGTGTCTGAAATATAGTCTGGATAAATTGAGACGAAAACAATGATCGCCATTTTCATTCAATCTTTAGAATGTTCGGTGACTTTTTAAAAATAATTAAATTAAAATGCTGATGAATACAGAACTTTTAATTTTAAAATTCTATATTCAGCAGGGTCAATGACTCTTTATTATGTATTTTATTGGCAATGGATTTAGTTTTATATTTGATTTTTTATATTGGCAACAGTTATCGTTTGGTTATTCTTGTGATAAACGACGACTTGCCAAAGAAAGTTTCTTGTATTTAAATAACTAACGCATTGATAAATTGTTATTTTAAAAGAATTCTTGCTTAAATAAATCATCAGCAACTCATTCGTGAATAAAATTTAAAAAAAAATTATAGAATTATATAAAAGAGAACGCAAACACACAAATGGAGACAGTTGTAAATATTTGTTTCAAAAATAACAAAAACATTAGTTAAAGCGGAATGAAGTAGTGAAAGCTATTTCATGTAATTAATTTTTCAAAACATTTATATTTAAACGAGTCTATCTAAATAAATATTTAACGAGAAATTCTCATATCCTCAGAGACCCAACTCCGTTTTGAAGGTTTTTGAAAACTGAATAATAAATTTTAATTTAATTGCTCGACTAAATAAATTATTTGGCTGCAAAAAAAAACGTTACACTAAAATGTCTAACAAAATAATTCTTTGTCGTATTAATATTTAAACTTTTCTAGTGAAGTTTTGTACCTTACATTTCGATTTATTTGAAGAAAATGGTTCTAGCAATTTTGAATAAAAAATGATAGAATGTATGCAGCAATAAAATGAAAGTTCAGAAAAATAGGAAATTAATATATAAAGAGAATTATACTCACTTTATATTTACAGAAGTGTTTTTGTTTCTCTCTCTCATTTGGGTTTTTTAATAAAATATTTTTTATTTGTGAAAAAAAGAATACTTATAAAATCTTTCAGGAGATTCATTTCTGCCAAGAAAAAATGGACGATTTTTTTTAAGATTTTTAAAAAGAATAATATTAAATGATGAAATTAAACAAAAAATAAGCAAATATTTTTAGATAATACTTTTTTTAGTTTGATGTTTTCTTGAATATCTTTCGTTTGCTTACCAATTTGAGAAGACGTTTTAATTTTAATAAAGCTTTTCGTGCGTAGATTAATTTATATTCTATTTAAAACAGGAATGAAACATTCTCTAAATTCATTTCTTCTTTTAACTGTTTTAAAAGTATGAAACCATGTAACGTTTTATACACGATAATATCTATTATTTGAAAAGTGATTTATTTCTTCCAATTTCAATATTTTGCTTACAATAACTTTATAATAAAAAAAGGAAATTAAAACATTATTTTTACAAAATTAATATTTCTATCAATTTTCATGTTAAAAAGTATATAAATGTTTTTTTTATTCTATGCCTTGTTTCAGAATTATTTATCGACAAAATATAAATATTCGTGATAAGAAAAGGAAAAAGAGACAAAATTTTCTCAATTCATGCAACTCATATATTCTTCAATACTTTAACAATCAGAAAAATTACATTCCTCAGAGGACTCTTACATGAGTTCTGCATTAAACAGCATCGGGTAATATTCCTTAAAGTTTTATGTGGAGTTTAACTGTTCCACCTTCAGACAGTGAAAAAGAATTAAGGTATCCGACTACGTTTGAAAACATGATTTTGCAAAGCGCACAGAAGAATATATATTTTTTCAAAATTTGGTGCCACTTAGATTGGAATACACGCATAAAATTGTTTTAAGAATATTATTACAACAAAAAGTTATTTAAATGCAATATTTTGGTCAAAAATGAACCTAGAATTACCTGTTTTCAAAACATTATCTTTTTATAAAAAATGCTTCTATAATAATAATATTTTGCTAATAAGTAGCTAAGACTTCTACAAAGAGCCTGAACTACGAATTTTGAAAAATTCACACTATTTTCAGAGTTACTACCAACTTAAATAATTATCTGTGGTTATTTGTTAAAATTTCTCCACTCTGATGTATTAAAATATTGATAAATCCATTTTTAATACGTATTTCAAACATCCTAGTTCAGGTTGTGTACAGAGGTTTAAGCTATATATAGGCAAAATATTATTATTATAGAAATTTTCCACACACATAAAAGGAGAATATTTTAAAAATAAGTAATTCTAAGTTCATTTTTGGCCAAATTATTGCATTTAAATAATTTTTCATTATAATAATATTCACAAAACAATTTATACGTGTATTCTAATTTAAGGGAAATTAAATATTTTAAAAAATATTCCTTTGTACGCTTTTGTAAAATAACGGTTACGAACGTAATTGGATACCTTAAGCAGATTGGGTCTAAGATACTAAAAGGGAATGAGTGAGGGTGGAGAGAGCTGCGTGTATGTGAGTTGAGAAGTTATTAGTGAGGAGATGTTCACTTTGATAATTAGATTCATCAACTAGTTAATATTTCGATGCCTAAGCCCAGAAACTTATTGGCCTTGAGAGTGAAGTCCGTTTTGGAAAATTGTCCAATAAGTCTTATTGGGAGTCGGATTCGAGACCTCGTCGTAAACAAGGGAGCTTCTATTATTATAAAGGGGTTCAGTTCTGAGTGTCTTCAAGGGCTTTAGAAAAGTTAATTTTTGATTCTTCAAGTATTGTTTGATTTTCTTCGTAACTCTAGAGCAGTGTTTCTCAAAGTGTGGTACGTTTACCCCCAGGGGTACAGTAAAAGTTTGGTGGGGGTACACGTTGCATCGGAGTTTGGTGGGGATATGCACTGCACCGTGCTTAGCTTAAGTTGGAAAAAAGAACAGACCACTGGACGAGGAACCGCATTCTCAGTTTAACTCTTTCGTGCGCTGAATTTTTGACAAAAATAATGCTCTAGAGGGAAATAATTACAAATATTTTACATAGACCTCACAAAACTACAATTTTTGAACAAAAGCTCGTGCACATTAATAATATTAAACACTTTTTCAAATAAAGGATGCTCAAAGTTTTAGAAAATAGTTGGTACATATTTTGTACCACCGCGTTTCAGGCAGCATGATAATTCTGGAAACATGATTTTTCCCTCCCTAAGCACAATGGAAGATTTAGCTACTTATTTTATAGTTGGAAAATAAATACACTTCTTCATCTTATATATTGAAACATTTTCAGCTTTTCTTAATCTAATGTTGTAGGTTTAATTTTAGTTTAGTCCTAATTTACCTAATGTTGGTTTTAATTTTAAATATTCTATTCCATACATTATTTTATTTTATCTAGTTTTTATTTACACAACATATATAATAAGTGTATTATATATGTAATACACTTATTAAAATGCAACAACAAATCTATCTGGCACAATAAATATGTTCATTATTGCGAAAAAATGAGAGAAAAGTATTTTGTATTGTATTTGTAAGGAAGATGACCTTCAACTGCGTGGTGGTACATTTTTTGGACTCTCCTATTTTCATACTAGCAATGCACATGTAAAGTACGATTTATTTTAATATTATAACTTATTTAGTTTCATAATATATATACTTACCTGATTTGTATCAAATATCACAAAACTTTCATTTACACGTAAAAATACGTATTTACGTCACTTAAGAAAGTATCACTCTCAACAAACTCACAGATGATCAAAGAGCGAACGACTGCATAAAACCATTGCATACAATTAGATTCTGACATTTGTTGGAAATTGGAGTAATTGCTAGGATTTGACTCCTGTGGTGGTTCAGAGAATGTACCATTTAGCATCAATTTCTGAGGCATTGAAACAAGGGGTACGTTTTACATACCACCACACAATAAACGAATAAGAATTGGTGGTACAAAATATGTACCACCAAGCATGAAAGAGTTAAAATTAAGTACCAGGTGACCAAATTATGACAATCTGTCAGCTCAGCACAATGAATTTTATCCTTCTTATTAATTTAAATACTATAACTTTCATTTATATTTTACTATGAATAATCGACTACTCTTTTCTTATTATTTTTATATGTCACAAAAAAATTTTTTTAAAAATATTTTGATCGTTATTAAAATACATCCATTTTTTATATAAGGGGTACTTAGCGCTAGGAAAATTATACAAGGGATACACATATGTCAAAAGTTTGGGAAACGCTGCTCAAGAGTAAGGAAAGTTAGTTTAATAAAATCCTTATATAATTTGATCATTTACTTTTATAATTTATTCAATTCCTACTATTAGCTCACCCTTTCTATATATTTATTTTTTTATTTATCTTGGTGGAATTTTCAATCGTTAATAAAATACATTTTAAAGCGCTCCATTGAGCTGAAATTTTATATACATGATTATTTGGATTAATTGATTAAAACTAATTATTTAAAGAATTACAAATACATCCTCGTTGGCATCATTTTTGGCGACTTAGCGACCCTTTTGGCGAGTTGTGTCAAAACTTGAAAAGGTTTTTTTTCTCAAGTTTTAAAGCATTCAGTTGAACTAAAATTTTATATACACGATTGTTTTGGATGACAATACGATACTTTAATGATAATTAATACAAATTAATTACCACTTGATATTGTGATTCTGTCCTATGTATATGCGTATTTATATTAATTGTAACTATTTAATAAAAAGTAGCTAAAATAAAATTTTTCTTTGTTGATCTAAGTAAGAATTGACTTAATTTTTTAAATATTTTTATATTACTTGTTTTTTATAAGGGGTACTTAGCGTTGCGAAAATTATACAAGGGATACGTATAAGTCAAAAGTTCGGGAAACGCTGCTGAAGAGTAAGGAAAATTAGTTTAATAAAATCATTAACTTGATAATTTGTTTTTACAGTTTATTTTTTGGTATTTTGTGTCAATCTCTCTCAAATACTTCTTTTGTTAAGCACCTGAAACTCCCGCACTCGAGTTGTAATCTCTCAAATATTTCCAAAGCCCAATAGTCAGATTTTGTAGAAACCTTTTACAAAATCAATACATAAGAAAACTAAAAAATTAATTTATATTCAAAACAACACCGAATATATTTTATCCTGAAACAGAAATAAAGATTTATTGGTAGGTTAGAAATATATTTATAAATGAATTTTTCTTTCAGAAAAAGACAATTGAGTACAAAAAAAATGTTGCAATTTTTTTTATGACATGCAGTCTATTAAATAAAGTAAACGATTTTAAAGCTAGTGAAAAGTTCGCATTCACAAAGGATTTCAAAAACAGGCTTATTCTTCATACTAAACATTTTAATAAATGGTAAATGTTAGTTATTGGAGAAAACTCATTTAACTAATAAATACCACTTCAAATATATTCATTGAAAATCAGCATGATAATTAATTTCATTTATTAAAGATTTTATCATTCATTACGAAAAAACTTTCTTTTATATAATAAGGTATGAAAAAAAAATCCAAAATATATAATTCATTTTAGAAGTACCGTCACTTTTTTTCTCGTGAAAAATAAGTCTGCGTATTTAAGTTCAATCGTGTTAACAGAAAGAATTTCAAAAAAAAAAAAAAAAAAGTAAAGAAATTATTTAATATTAAGAATTTAATAACAATAATATTTTAAATAGATTATCGGATTTATATATTCAAATACTATATTTCTCAACTTACATAGTTCTTTTATTGATGAATGAGGAAAATAAATTATTTATGATCACCAATTATCATAAAATATGCTCTAGTAAAATATTTAAATTTTAACATATTTTAATTATTATGATAAAAAAAACAGCACTAATTCTATATTAGCAAGCTATAGAATTTAATTTAAGTATAAAACATTTTATATTTAACTGAAGTTGGCTAAATTAAATGTATAATAGAATATAAACTATATTGTATAACTAGATATGTATATGTTGTAAGTCCTATTCACAAAATTATATTGTTGATGTTTTTCCTCTTTTTTTTAACTCTAAATATATACTTTCATGGAAAATGTCATTTTAAAAGTATTTTCACTTTTAAATAACTGTAGCTGAAAAATAAATTAATTTCCACTTTTCCTTTCTGTTCAGCATCCAGTTAATATCGATAAACTGATCACAATAAACTTATCTCAGCCTAAAGCTTTTTATAATTCTCTCTCACAAATTTCTTCTTTAAAAAAAATATTGTCCTGATTTTAAATCGATTTATAGCTTTAGAAAAATGTCAGTCATAAGTTATATTCCTTTTAATGTAATTTTCTTCTGCCAAATGTTCTAAAACGTTTTACATAACACTTAAGAGTTATCTCCTTTTTTCTTTTTCTTGTAACTTTCTAAATTCCATAGTGTAATAAAAAAAATATATTTTATTCCATTTCGAATGTAATTAAATTATTAATCCGACTGTACTGCAATAAAAATTTCTACACTAAGTATTAACAGCAAAACATTTGTATATATTTTAATTTTAAAGATAATATATTTCAATCACAAAGCTGATCTAATCTTGTTTGACAAAAATTAATAATAAAAATAAACTAACCTTATACGAGTGAAGGATGAATAAACAAGGGAAATTTATCAGTTTCAATTTGTCGCATATAACGTATATCTCTTCAATTCAAAATAAATTATTTCCAATAAATCCAAGATGTATATTTTCTAAAAGATTCAAATCCAAAAACAACTTTTACTTCCGGCAGGAAATTTCCCTCTAAATATTTCTCCTCATATTTTAAATCAGTAACGACATTTACCTATCTCGTTTTGAGATTCTTTTTTTACTTCCTTATCATTTATTGATTATTTTTATAGAATTATCAACGAGATAAAGACTTTGAAAGTTTTCTTTGATAATATAAAACAAATA
>BMAV01012925.1:273891-301223 GCA_019973955.1 Trichonephila inaurata madagascariensis
ATTTTTCATCTATTACATACTTTAACTGACTTGTTTAGTTATTTCATGAAATACCTAGTTATTCTATGAATAACTGAATTATACACTTTTTAAAAGTAACATATAGATATAAAAATACATACACACAATATTGGTTCTTTAAGACTGCACAGTACTCTACAAATTTCATAATTAATGATTTTTTCTTTCTTTTTTTTGCATTTTCATGTGCCTCATATCATTGAGAAGCTTGCCACCAAATTTCAGATCTGTTAGCAAATTAGTTTTTAAGATATTTGACGCTTTCTGAGCTATGATTTTGGTTTGTTTCCTTTTAAACCTTTTTTTCCACTCTTAAATTGAATTAATTAAAAATAAGAGCCCAATCAACACTTTTAATGTGAAATGTTTATTAATTCCAATTTTCATTACTAAAACCAGTTCTGCTTGATTATGTTTTGAGTTTTTTGAATTATCATAATTAATTAATTAAAATTGATTTCAAGGCCAATTTTTCTGATTTAAAAAATAGTTTATATAACTTAGAAGCCTTATCATTAACTTTTTTTATAATGAGAAAATGACATGGCCAAAACATTCTCAGGTTGCTGTGAGAAACAATACCTCGAAGAGATGAAATACTACTGAAAATGACGTATCTAAAAATCAGTCCTAATCTGATACTGTGATAAGACTTCCGAATACAAGTATTGCAGATGAAACTGAGTATTTCCATGATGTACCAAATTACATCATAGTAAACATATTGTAGTACTATATTATGGCATTTGAGTTCTTGTTGGGAGACTTTAAATCTTGATAAACTGCCCCAATTTAAAACTGAAAAAAAATTAATTTTATATATAAACCTGACGACTTTTCATTTCAGTTACAATCATTATCATTTTGCACATAAATGTTTTGTGTTTCAAAACTTTTGTGAAGATATTAGTTAAGATTAAATTAAGTAACCCATCGTCGCAACAAATGCTAACAATATTATGCAAAATTATATTTTGAATTTAAGAAAAGTTTTTTCAGTCAAATTTAATTAATGAAGTGTTTTGATATAGAACATACATTGGAAAATAGCATAAAAAATTAGAGCTTTAGGCGCATAATTTGTTTTTGTTTTATGCCTTTACAAACTTTAAATGCGTTTTTCTTAAACTTTCAATTTTGAAGATATAAGTGTTTTTTAATCCCTAAGGCTTATTTTCTGTTGATCATAGAGCCTTGAAATTCTTTGTTCTTTCTTTCTTTCCAAAACGTATGTTCTTTAAAAGTTAGTATGGATTTAGGGCTGAGATCTCAAGTTATTTTTTTAAAAAATGCTAAATTTACTATTTTAAAAAATTTTGTATTTTTTCCAGGTTTTTCTAGAAAAGTAATTATTGAATATCAACAAACAAAAAAAGATTTTGAAATACCTACTAAATTTTGTTTTCAATAATTTAATCACTTAAAATAAATCACTTAAAATGACTAAAAAAATTTAAAAAGTGGGTATTTTATAAAAGTTTATAACAATTTAAATTTTTTAATTTTTTAAAATTGTTAAACAATGGCTGGGGAAACTGACTTTTTACTTTCAGAATCAACTTAATAATATAATCTGAATATAAAACATAAATTACTTTTACTGCTACTGCCTCTAGAAATTTTTTTTGAAAAAGGGGTACTGTGTAGCCTTAAAACTGTGTTTAACCCTACAATATCATAGTTCCTTTAAATCTAAAAGTTTACTAACATATTGCTCTGTTCATTTACTTTTGAACTTTACTGCCTTGATATACTCCCATACATTGAGGTATATATATATATATATATATATATATATAAATTCCTTAGATTTGTTATAAATTTTTTAATTAACTTTTATATTTATTAAAACACATATTTTCTTTTTGTCTTTTCTCTTTTATACTTTATTTCAACTCAATAATATGGATAAGTAGTGGAGAAAGTTGGGTCTTTTAAGTAATACTTAACCCTGTTGTCTTAGTCATAAGTCTATGAGTTTGTTTGTGTATTTTTGTGTATATCTTGCTTTTTCCTTTGCTGCTTTACTGTTTTGTTTTTTGATGTTTTACTTTGAGTTAGATATCATAGAGAATTAACGTTATACTTATATCTATGTATATATGTACGTATTATTTACAGCCTCACTGGGAAAGAGTAATATATATTTATCAATATTAAAGAGAAAGAGAGAGAGAGAAAATACCTTATAACTATATGGAATTATTATAAATTACATACAACGTAACAGATTTCTATTTTCAAAAAACTGAAAAAACAATAAAAAAAAAACTTATAATATTTTTATTAAATACTGCTTAGTAAAAAATAGCCATTTGGAAGCATGGATTAAATTGTTAATTATAGATTGTTAGCTTGCTTTTATTAATGACTACAATATAAATAATCATACTCTCATGTATTAACTACATTTAATTACCTCCATAAAAAATCATAAATGACGGTGGTGCTGTGGCTCTTAAAAATAATGTACTGCAATTATTTTTTCTGTCATTAATTTAATGGGCTCAATTCATGTGACGTCATAGTCATATGATAGTGAAAGCCTCGTGATTCTAGCCAATCAATTCAAAAACTTATGCGACGTCATAGTCACACGATAAAAACTATCTTGTGTGTCCAGCTAATCAGTTCACGTGCTCCAGTGTTGGCAAGTTTTGCTCTTTGAAGAAACTATCTCTTAAAAAGTACACATGTACACAAAATGCATTTTATTTAAAAGTATAAACATAAAATATGATTTTTTTTTTTTTATTTAAAAAAATCTTTTTGAAGAATTTTTTTCCCCTAATATTTAAACATCTTTACCCAAATATGAAATTTGAAGTTTTATCTGAGTTTTACACAAGTAGAACAACAATTACAATTAGTTTAATGTTTGTTTTAAATTCAATGGAAAACACGTGTTTGTTTTTATCATGTGACTTCAAGAATTGAGCCCATTGTATAGACGGTTAGAAATATATTCTCTTAATGTTATTCCTATAAATTTAGCCTTCACTTCATAATTTTATTTTATAATAATTTTCGTAAAAATAATTTTATACTTATTGCTCATGCAACAATTCGGCCATTACTTTTCTATCTTTGAATATGTATTTGGATGACTAAATCTGGTGATAGCTCGTTTATTGTCTTCTGATTCATCATGATCTATCCGTTATATTTCATAGGAGTTTTGTCAGTATTGTAAACATAAAGGGGAAAGGTTGGCTAGCCTTAGAACTTAAACAAATTAACAATTTAAAGCAATCATCAGTCAGCATTATTTATAATGCTGCGGCATCAACTTTTTAAATTTTTTTAAATCTCAACAGTTTTTTCAATTTCTACTATTAGCTCACTCTCTCTCTACATATATTTAATTATTTTTATATATATTTATCTTGTTCAAATTTTCAATCCTTAATAAAATACTTTTTATTCATCCAATCAAGTTAAAATAATTTTTTTAAACTTTTGCTTGATGACACTTGATGTTAATACAGTTTTTAAATATTAATTCCTTAATTAAATTAAATTAATTAAATTCATTACCGGTTTTCGATGCAGATTTGACTCCATTGTTGTAACAATGTAATTGTTAAAAAAATGACAAAAGTTGCCGTCTAAAACCGGTTTTTCAACCGAACTAGCCAAACCGGGCGTGCATTGTTACAACAATGCAGACAAATCATGCTCTTTTTTCAATTCCTACTATTAGCTCACTCTGTCCCTATACACACACACACACATATATATATATCTTGTTCAAATTTTAAATCGTTAATAAAATACTTTCTATTCATCCAGTCAAAGTAGGAATTGACTTAAATTTTTTTTTTTTTTTTTGCATTACTTGCTTGATATTAAATATGCAAGTTATTTTAGTCTTTGAATAGGAGATTATGACAAATATTATGTATAGTATATGTGTGCGTGTACACACACGAATAAAAATATAAATTGCAACTCTTCAAAAACATTTCAAACACAGTGTTGATGAAATCTGAGCCACAAATATTTCAAGCTATTAGATTAGCGGTCAACAAACGCTTTTGGGCCACCCAAAAATAAATGGTCAAGAAAAAAAAAGCGAAGCTATTGCGGTTGACAGGCAAGAAATGGTCAACACGTAGCCTAAAGCGTGATGAAATAAAAGTCCATTTAGGTGAAAAGTTGTCTGTGCTTTATTTCCCGTCGAAAGATGGGGCTCTACAGCTATTTTTAGCCACCGAAATATAGCGGTCTATTAGATTGAAGAGCCCACGTTGATAAATTGTTGTTTACGAGAAAAATAACCAAGTGGTGAAACTCTGGAAAATATGACGCCTCCATCGATGATGAAATCGAATTTTATCATTTAATCAAAAATGTGGCTTTAGATCATTTTGCAATTTTTGGAGGGATAGTGAAGTTCGACTCATTTCATTGTTCATTTTATTCTTTCTCAATATTTGGACAAAATATTATGTACCGTTTACATTGGAACCAATACTGTTTAACAATTTGGAATTAAGTACAAATTTGTAATTATTTTAAGGTGGAATTATAATACTAGTGGAGTCGAATAATCGATAGTTTTAAGGATATTTTTTCTATGGTCATCTCTGTGGTTGAATCTTAATCGTCCATTAGGTATCACTTTTACAGCAGCGTTTCTCAAACTGTGGGGCGCTCCCCCTAGGAGGGCGTGATAACCCAACGGGGGGGGGGGCGCGACTATATCGAAAAGTCGAAAATAAAACATTATTTAAAAATAGTATTAATTTACTGAAAGGAAGCAAAGGAAAATACAATCTGACGTAATAAAAAAATAAAATGCACATTTACACTGATATAATATACAGTGGCGTAGCTAGTCCTGGATGGGCCCTATATCAAAATTCCTGGGGAGGGCCTTTTTTTGGAAAAGAAATAAAAGACACTTATTTGAAAGTGTCGAATATTGCACATGATGGGGCTTTGTAGCTTGGGTGCGCCGTATAATTGATACGGCTGATACTGCGGTAGCTATGCCCCTGATAATATATCAATAAATTTTTCAGTACTGTACAGGGTATTTGATAATTAATTTAACAATTACCAGTGTTCCCATAGGCTTGTCATATATAAAATTATATACAAAATTTAATACTTATCTTGATAATTTGTAGGGTTTGTAATTAAATTCGTATATTGTAGATTTACGTCAAAGTACATTATTATTGAATTCAATACATTGTTAATGTTTGGATGGGGGACGGGGGAGCGAAGAAAATTATGACTGAAAATTGGGTCGCAAGTATTGAAAGTTTGAGAAGCATTGTGTTACAGTGATCCACTTTCTCTATTCATTCCTATTTTCTGAAATATAAATCAGAATACGATTAATTAGTAGGCCATGAGAGAGACACCTTTCCAAAAAAAGAAATATTGATATTTAAAGATAAATTTGTGTTTGGACATCAGATTTTGAATTATAATTATCAGATGCCTAAATTATAGCCAGTTATAAAATTTTTGAAGCTAATAAAAGGTATCATTATGATGGTAGATAGAAACACAGTTTCAAATACTGAAACTCTCACCTATTCTAAAAATTCTTGGTACACTAAAACGAATAGCTGTTTCTTTTATTAATTGAATTTCTTCTTGTGTTTGCAAATCATTTATAAAACTCTACAATTGAAATAAATTTTTACTTGTACAGTCTACAATTTACATATATTAAATCTTCAAAGAAGAAAAATCAGTACTTTACTATTGACGAAATTTAACTTTAAATTATTTAAAAATTTGTATAAAATCCCATAAATAATTATTCTAAGACAATTAATCATTTCCACGTGGTAGAATATTATTCCAGTTTTACATAATTCTTTTCTTAACACATTAACTGTTGATCTAGTGCCAGCTCGTAATGTGGCGTTATCACTGAAGAGCCAATCCAGCGCTGGCGCGTGGTGTGGGATCACGATTCGAATGCCAATCACGCTAAGGCGCGGGAAACGCTATCTTTCAATGTTCTTCTCCAGTTCAGTCGTTGACAGTATGTTTTCAATTTACAGTAATATATGTTTAACACGAAAACGCTTAAGTCGAAATATCGGTTCACATGAAATAATACAACATTCCCGACAAACTACTATGTATTTCCATGCATTTGTTTCTCCAAAAGAGAAACGTAAATCGCTTAACACGAAAATATTTCCCTTCTGAGAATGAAGAAAATACGGAAAACACCAGCCGGGATGGACTGTCGTACTGTATTATCTGGAGAATTCGTTGTAGTAGACGATGATAATGTGTGTATCGAACCAATTATGGCAGAAAAAGACATTTTGGAGTTTTCTAAAAGCTCAAAAAATATCATTGATGCAAATTCCGACGATGAAAATAAAATGAATAGTACAGCTCCTGTTCCCTCGTCATCCGAAATGAGGAACATCATGAAACGTATGTTCAGTTATTTAGATGCCCATTCGAAAGATGAAATAAATAACAGAATGAACGACAGCAACAATGACAATTTGATGCTAAAAAAGGTAATGCGAAGAAAAATATCAGATTTTTTTCCAAAAATTCAATAAATGTTTTGTGTTTCATAAAACTTGGAAAATTTTGTGGCAAACTTCATTATAGGTCTTGTGAATGTTTTTGTGATGGTGTTTCATGGATGTTTATTAAATATATGCATATATACATATCTATTTAAATAAAATATTCTCTAGTAAACTTAATTTTGTTGAAATATGTTTTTTTCTTCAATATCCTGAAACACGAAAAAATATTTCAGTTCCCTCAGTTTCGTGTTAAACGATTTTCACTGTATATATTGGTATTGGCGTGAAGTTTAGAATAATTATGCAGACAATAATTTTACAGAGACCCCTTCGAAAAAAAACTGCTAAGGCCCTCTAAATGATGATAGAATCGCAATTTTGTCATAATCTATCTATCGGTTGAGTCACAAAATGATTTTAGTTAGACAGAGACGCGAAGTTCATTCCCCCTAGAAACACCTGTGATATTTCGGAAGATGAAAATTAAGAATATATATTATGGCATTGTCAGCAGTCTGATTGTACTGTGGTAAAAAACCTTATTTGGAAAAATGATTCAACAACTATGAGAAACATTTTTTTTTTTTTGTTGCAACATATTTCAAATAAAAAACTAATAAGATAAAATGAAATTCAACCCAAGGAGAGGAGAAAAAGTTGTAAATATATTACGAAAGAATTACAAAAGTAAACATTGTATAGGGCCGGGGTGGGCATTGCGTCGGTCGCGATCGACAGGTGAATCGCTAAAACTTTTTGGGGTGACCGCCTGAAGATTTTAGCAGCTAGTAATTATGAACGGAAATACTCAAGATTGACTGAAGTATGCAGACTATAAGTTTTCTACTGACTATAACAACAAAAACTGACTTTAGATGAAAATGTTTTACTTTTTATGTATTTTGAATTGTTTGATAACAAATGCATTATTTGATATTATTTTATTTGTGGCTGTTATTATATTATTTTCGTATCTTACGTTTTGCTTTAAATGCAGTTTTAAAAGGGTTAGTTTTTTTTTAAATTTTTTATTTTAGTTCTGTAAGTAAAAATAAGTGCATATTACATATTTATCATTAATTTATAATAAATATTGTTGACTTTTTCCTACCTCACCACGCCTACGACACTGGACATAGGCGCACACAAGAATTTTTCATGTTGAGGGGGAGGGTGTGGTCGAGGGTTGAAAGCCTTTTTTTCTCGTATCATATCACAATATACTCCCAACCATACTTTTTTTTAATTTTGTAGATTGTCGGGGGAGCAAAAAACCGTAAAAAATAAATTACTAAATAAATACTCAGCATTAAATAACAATAAAAAATTATTAATGACAAATAATTAAGCTTTACGTACTATATACATAGAATTAAAATCAATCGGCAAAAAAAAAAAAAATCAAGTGTTGTGGGAGAGGGTCTGGACCAGTGCGCCACTGATATTGGGTGGACCGCAACAGCTTGAAAAAATTAGAAGTAGCCCGCACCCTGGAAAAGTCTGCCCACCCCCCGGTATAGGGAAATGTAAAGATATTATATATATTTGCATAGTGCATGAATAATCTTACGACTATTGTTTAGATTGTGCAATGAAGACGCAAATAACGTTCTAGATAATATAGAAATAACATCATCCTAAATTTTCAATAAATATTAGTTTGTAATACGATTGATTTAATACAAAAAGAATGCATATTGCTGTTTTTATTTTTAATTTTGATTCTTTATTTACATTTTAATCCTCAACTCGAATCATGCTGCAAAATGAAATTGTTAAACTTTATGAAACATTATTACTTCTAGAGCAGTATCTATAGCTCGTCCTACTCATTAAAACTGAAAATTTTATTTATACATAAAAACTTTATTATGCAGCACTTTTTAAACTTTTATTATAATATAATAAATTAATATTAAAACGCTTTATCTTTATATATACTTCCTACTAGATTCAGAATATTCTATTGTTTACTATCTCGAGTTCCAAGAGAAAATTTCTACTCGTTAGTTAACAAAATGCCTTGCAAAACTAAATAGTTTTCTAATGGAAAAGTCACCTTTTTGTATTTACGGTAAAAACACCTATAACGAAGGAGAAGAAACAACTTATCAACATATCAACAGATTTCATGTTATAATCTAAATTTAACAAGAAGAGTACCTAAATTTTAGGTTGAAAATTCATACGAAATATACGGGTTTTCTCATACAGCTATAAACATTTTGATGCCACTAAGAGCATTTTGCTTAAGTGAAATATATTTCTCAACGTAAGTGGCTACCAAAACAAAGTAGATAACAAATTAAACTCTGAATAAGTAATGCGATTGCATTTAATCTCAATAGACCTATACTTCGAAAGTTTGTGTGAAAAAAAGTAAGCACGTATCTAAGTTATTAAATAATGCATGGATAAGTGACACTTGGATCACAAATTAATATTATTAATGAGTAAAATTATATTAAAAATTAGATTATAATTTTTTAGTAATAAATGCAATATTCTTTTAATTGCCTTTACATAAAGTGCCCATAACATGCTGATCTACTTTAAATATTATTTTTAGATATATTCTTCGAAGTATGTGCATGGAATGGGGTTCCACGAAAACACTTTATAGTTCTAGGACTTCCACAAATGTACCTTCAAGTTCTAGGGGTTCCATAAGGTGAAAAAATTTCTGTTTTACACCATGCCGTAAACTATCAACATAACTTCACACACCCGGCGTTCAAAATGTTAAGTTATCAGTCAGAATACTTATAAGGAAAATATTTTTTTTTAACACTGATCTTCTAAAGGCAAATATTCAACCGGAGAAGGGGAAGGTAAATTTGATCTCAAATGCAATTTTCCTTATTTCATGCCTTGTTTAAATAATATGTTTATTTAACATCATACATAGATATCTTTCTAAACATTCAGATATAGAAGCTTTTCCTAGGGTAGTATGTGTTTGGTGGAGAGCACCACTCTAATAAAAACCTTTAGCATTGAAATAAGTAAAAAAACTTATTAGCTGTTAGCTGCTGCTCTATTTAAAAAAAGAAGAAAAAAACTAAAAAATAAACTTGAAAATTAGCAATGCAATTTGAGAGAATACTCCCCCTTACAATTTAAAAAACAAAACGAAAAAAAATTACTTCTTAAAAATAAATTTTTGTTCTACAATGAATAAATTACTATTGCAGAACAATAATAGTGAACAAATAGCAACATTTAATCTGACATGTATAATCGCATCTATTCATATCGTACTAATAATTATCCCGTTAAACAAAATATCCTTACTATTTTCAGTTTTTAATATAGCTTGTTTCAATTAATTCCTCACTCAAATAATTATAGAACGTAAATTTTTAAAATTTAGTTCTAAATTTTTTTTGAATACACATTAAGAAATTTCTGATACTTCAAATTTAAATAAAGTATACATATACTCAGCGAAAATCGCTTAACGTGAAAATGAAGGGACTGAAATATTGTTTCGCGTTGAAAGATATCGTAAAAAGAAAAAGACAAATCAACAAAATTAAATATAGATATGTATATATGCATGTATTTAATAAAAATCAATGAAAACTTAATAGCAAAATATTCTTTTTAAAAAAAAACAACATTCATTGGGTTTTTATAAAAAAATCTGATATTTTTCTTTGTATTGTCTTCTTTTAGCATCAAATTGTCAGCAAATTGTTTGATGTCGTTCATTTTGTTATTCATTTCACCATTGGAATGTGTGTTTAAATAACTGCGCGTACTTTTGACAATGTTCCTCATTTCGGATGACGTGGAAACAGGAGCTGTTCATTTCATTTTCGTCATCAGAATTTGTATCATTGATATTTTTTTTAGCTCTTTGAACGAACTCCAAAATGTCTTTGCCATAATTGGGGCTGTACACACATTATTATTATCTACTACAACGAATTCTTCGGATGATATACAGTAGGACAGTCCAATCCGGTTGGTGTTTTCAGCATTTGCTCATTCTCAAAAGGGAAATCTTTTCGTGTAAAGCGATTTTCGTTTCGTGTTAAGAGAAAAAAATGCATGAAAATACACAGTAGTTGTTCGGGACCACTTTATTATTTTGTGTTATCCGATATTTCGTTTTAAGTATTTCTGCGTTAAACGTATTTCACTGTATAAGGGCAAAAGATATTTTTATTTCGTCAAATAATAAAATAGCAAAATATTTCGAAAGTGAGAATAAAGAAAGATATCAACGATTCAGGTTCTTTCCGCTTAAGACGATCGTAATTTTTTCGCATGTATAGAAAGAAATAATGAAATGAACAAAAAAACAAAAAAAAGAAAGGAAAATGCATTTGAATGAGCGGCATTTCTAAACATGTACATTAGAAATTACCATGAAATCGTGATTTCTTTATGCACAGTGCTTTCTGTCCCGCTTGTAATGCATTTCTTGGCTTCCTGTAATAGTGGATGGAAAGCAACTCTTCCTTCTTGAAGACTACAGTTGACTAAGATAAGTTTGTGTGGAATCCGGAAATTGTACTATTATTTTAAAGATGCTTGCTTGTGGTAACTTATAAGTACGATAGAACTTTTTCATATTCGTACTGATAATTTTTCTTTACTTGCGCGTTAGTTAAATTGGAACTTATTTTTTGATATCACATTCACATAAAATATCGCGTAAGTATAAGGTAACCAATTTTTTTACAATAAAAAAAAAAGAGGACGAAAAATTTAAAAATAAATTACAACAAAAAAATATATGAAATATTTTGTTAATTCAAACAAAAATACACTATAGTTATGCTTACATTCATTTTAATTATTTATTTAAACAAGTATTTTACCATTGAAGGATTCTTTTTGTTTGCCAATATATCGTTTTCTAATGTATCGGAAATTTCAGAGCAAGAAATATCTTTCATGTTGATTTTACGGTTAGTGCTGCATCTAAAGCAGAGGTACTCAACCTTTTTTCTGATGGGCCGCAAACATATGTTAGCAATTTCACGCGGGCCGCATCACGAGGTTTAAAGGAAGGGGGTAAAAATGTGGAAAATTAATCAAAATATTTTAACCCCTGTTTTGCTTTTTCAATTACTATTTTTTATTTGTGTCACTAACACTGAATTAGAAGCATTTAAGAATCACTTCTTCACAATTTCTGCATCACAGTAAACGGTTTTATATGATTACCGATAATACAACAAACTTCATAAGGTGCCCTTGTTACCGCTGTGACATTAACCCTGACAAAACACTTCGTTGCTGTCGCAAAAATTATTCAAGAAAGCCTATTTATTACCTCTTGTGAAAGATCTTCGAGGGAAAGTGTCATTGAATGATTCCTATTTATTGGTATTTTTTAAATACAGCATTTTCGTGTGACAAATCAAACAATTACTGATCCATGTCTGTTTTTCATTACAAAATAGTCAACCTCCCTATCGTCTTGAAACGATAGTTTTTCTTCGAACATTTTTCGCTTGCAAGATATGAAAGATAGTTAAAAATTAATTCTACCCTTAAAACTATTAATACTCCACTGTTGTCTGTTATCACAAATTGTAACAGTTACAAATAGAAAAAGTATATCAATTCGCACTCGTACAACATTGATATAGTTGATTTCTTGACACCAAATTTTTTTTATATATTGTTCTTAAATAAGTCAATTTTTCAGAGCAATGGGCACTGACCGGGCCACTTAAAATTCTCGGTGGACCGCAGGTTGAGTATCGCTGATCTAAAGTATCAACATTCAATCTTGATTTCTACCTTGTCCAAAAATCATTACCAATTGAAAAAAAATATTTCAACTGCTGCATTAGTTCCAGGGCAGCCCAACGTAGATTCAACAAGAATAACTAAGTTTCCATATGGAATATGTTCATTTTTGAAGTTGTTAAATATTTCCACCCATCTTGTATAAATTGCAACATGTTGATTTTCCCATTGTTCTAATTTATCAAAATTTAAATATACATTCAGTCCTAATTTCTTCAGACAAACAATTGTCTTCGAATCTAATATCATGCATTTCTTTCGAGAAAAGCTCAAAACAGTTTTCTATGTCTGCCTATTTTTCTTGCGATGAAGTAAAAAAACACAATTAAAATGAATTATTTCCAGCGATATTTGTTTCAGACCGTTATTCAATAATTCGTAAAATCTCTGCACTTCTTTGGAAAACCTTTCCGAAATGCCTGAATTTGATTCTTCAAAGTATAATAATTTTATTTTTGTTAATAAAGGAATAATTTTGTCTTCCAATCGTGAGTACAGAGATTAATAGATTAATATGAAAATATTGAAAAGAAGGACAAGTAGGAAGACACTTTTCGAGGAAGGACAGAACCTATAAAAGAAGGACTGTCTTCCTTAAAGGAGGACGATTGATCACCTTTGTAAATACGGCTTTATTCTCAGTTACAATTGCACAGACAGAAAAGACTATTAGTTTGAATTATGATTAACGCAACTTTTCTGGTTTTAGAAAATGAAAATCCACATTCCATTCTCACCCACCTCCCCTACCTACTATCCATGATATTTTTCACGAGGTGTATCTCTTACGGAATCATTGATGAAACATGCTCATTACCAACTAATTTAAATCTTTTGTAACCTAACTAAATAACTCAATTTCCTCGTTCACCCAAAGTGAATGACGTTGAAAGGTTCTTTGAGCAGAGGTTTCAATTAATGTTGCAATTTACATCGCATAATGTGATTGCATTCCAAAAAAATAGATGTTGAAAGGAATATTTGTGCTTTGATGATCCCCATTATTGACTCCCCAATTGATTTTCTGCAGTTTAGATTAATTATAAATAGCATACTTTTAATTTAAAAACTTATATTTTAAACTGAAATTGACTCATAGATGGTTTATTAACGTTGTAGTATGAATGCTGCTTCAATGCTGTCTTTTAAAAAAAATGTCATTTTTACAAGTCGTAAATATAAGTACAGAGAAATACGCTTAACGCGAAAATGCTTGAAACGAATTATCGGTTAATACAAAAGTTCCGACATACTACTATGTACTTGCATGCATTTTTTTCTCTTAAGATATCCGACTACCCTAAAATATGATTTTTTTCAAAAATTGACAAATTTGTTTTATGATTTTATTTTATAGACCGTTTTATTAACTTAATAAAAATACCAAGCTTTTTGTTTTCCATTCACTAGAGCAAAAACTCTACAAGTGTTTTAACTAAAGAAGATGCCATAACTTTACACAAAATGTCAAACTTTAAAATGCGTTTTACTCGAAATGTGTTTTTTTTTAAAAACTCAAACGCGGACAGCAATTGCTCAAAAAGTTTTGAAAATAATTTAATGAAACTTTTTGTAAATGTTTTGTATAACAGTAGAAGTATTTTGTTCTTCAGATTTATCAATCACTGTATTATTTCAAAATTTACAGTCCCTTTTGTGAATATAATCACTGTTTTTTCTTAAGCAATTTTTCATAGTCACTAAGATAGAGGTCTCTAGTTTTTGTAAAAATTGAAATATCTAACATCCTGAAGGTCATTTCAAACATGAACAACAAAGTAACACATTAAAATTGAAAAATTGAGAATTTGTTCGAAAAATGTTTGCACAGAGCGGGCCCCGTTTATGTAATTTTTTGTACATTTTTACTAGTTTTTTCCCATTTTAATAATAATAAAAAAAATTTCTGTTTTCAATTTTACGATTTTTTGCTTAAAATATACTAAATAAACCTAAAAATCCCCATATCTTCATTTTTTCAAAAAAAAAAAAGTTGTCGCAATTAGTCGGATACCTTACACGAAAAAATTTTCCTTCTGAGAATGAACAAAATACAGAAAACACTAACCACACAGGCTAGACTTTTGGAGGGGTATGAAATGAAAGAGAGGTCGTTTCACATGTTTCGTAGAAAGGAGGCTAACTTGAATTTGAAATATCTTTGGAATAGCCTCAGACATTAGCCAATTTTGAAAACGTTTTAGCCACTTTCATCCTAAGCCCCACACAAAAACATCTCATCTCGCATCAGTTGGCTTTGAAATTCGGTTACCAGTACGTTGCAGTGTAAGTAAAAATGGGAGAGTTTAGTGCCCCAATGTGAAATAAATAATAAAATGGACGACAATGAACAATTTGTTCAATTTGATGTGGAAAAAGACAATGCAAAGAAATATATCAGATTATATTCCAAAATAAATGTTTTGTTTTTCAATGAACTTAAACATTTCATTAAGTTCTTATGAGTCTTTGTTTCACAGATTTCTATTAAATACATGCTTATATACATATGTATGTAATTAAAATGTACACTAATAACTTTAATTTTGTTGAACAATTGGGTGTTTTTTTTTTTTTTTTTTTTTTTTTTTGCAATATCTTTTAACACGAAGAAAAAAATATTTCGGTTCCCCTCAGTTTTGTCGTAAATGATTTTCACTGTATTGCAGATCAGCTAATTCAAGCTTATCGTTGCTATCATTGAAATGAATTAAATAAAATTTAAGAAAATTTATTCCTGTTTATTTTTAAGTCCAGTATTGTATAAAATATTTTATGAGTTTTTTAAAAGTTCATGCTTTTGTCTTAAAAGAACTGATTTTAGTATATGTTTTTATTGAAATTTCTCTTTTTTCTAAACTTAAAACTTTTCATTAAAAAAAATTACATAGAAGCCACTAGCGTAGCGAGCTCTGAAGGGGGCCCTGTATGAAAATTCCTCCAGGGCCGTTTTTTAGATAAGTGAGCCATGTTATTGGAACTGTAGTTACACATGTTGAGGCCTCTGTAGCTTGAAGGCCCCGTATCGCTGATACGGCGGTATCTATCCCCCTGATAGAAGCACATGTGCCACATTTTGAACATATTTTTTAGTATATATTCAATTTTCATAAAATATTAATATGTAAATAGTATAAATGCATAGGATTCAGTTTCCTAAATACTTACAAACTTATTTAATAAAAACTTCGCATTTCTGTATCTTTTTGAAGATTGACTCAATTTGCTTATTGCAATTTATTTTTGCTTAAAATTTACAATCTTCAAACCTTTTTTAATGTTATTTTAATTAAAAAATTTTTCATATTTTGTGTACTAAAAATTTACTATGCATAATATTATCCAAAGCTAATATTAGATTAAATTTCTGAAAAGCTTGTGATGAATAGTGATAAATACAATTATTTAATTAAAAAAATTGTTTTTTTTAAACTATAAAAACTTTTTAAATGTCATTTATGACTTCGCAGAAACCTTAAAAAATACTTGAAGCGTACAATTTTAAAAAGTGCAGTAATTGTTGTTTAAAATTAAAATATTTTTAAAAGATAATACAAAGTATAGTTCGCAAAAGTAAAAACAAAACTTAGAAATTTTCTATACTTCAATTATCTCTTTAATTTCTTATACAATAGAAATTAAATAAAATATTCATTTTAAACGCATTTAGGAGAAAAATTTAATCTTTTCGATGTTCGAATTCATCAAATATTTAATGAAATGTGTTTCTGTGCTTAATAAATAATTATCATCACTATTAAAAAATCAGTATTCTCATGGGCCCTAGCGTAATTTTTTTTATTTGATGTTTCAATATTTGAACTATTACGTTTTTAAAATGAATATTTTACTAAGAACACAAAAAAAAAAATGTTTTATTTCGATTAAGGATGTATTGCTTTTAAAAACCTTTTAATGCGTATTCATTATTGTTTAACTGTTTTAAAAGTATCGGTAGTTTTTTCAGTTATTTTTTAATCAAGTAGGATTTTTTAATATCTGAAGTGTTAGGAAATTCATTTTTATAGTTTTTTTTCAAGCTTATTTATTTACGATTGTTTAACTTTCAAATTTATTCTAGTTATAAGAAATAATGAACTTATCAAATGTTACAAATTACTTTAAGAAAAGGAGCACGTTTATTTAATTTGCTTGCTTAAAATAATAATTGCAACGTAATTCAACTTTAAGTATCAAATAAACCTGCCTTTTACAAAACGTTTTTAAAAAAATCAGATATAGTTTCAAATTTTCGAGAAATCTAATAATCTATCATAGTTATTGGTGCGGCTCCCAAAATGCGAAGAAGAACAATTAATTTCTCCCATGTATAACAATAACTACACCATCGATGGCATCTAAGAACACAACTATGTATAAAACTAACAATTCAATTCCATTAAGTGTTTGCTATCTTTGCATAAAGAACTTCCTAAAAATGAACTTGAGTTTTGCAGAAATAAAATCGACAGCAAAGAGAAAAAAAAATTATTCTAAATGAATTTCTAATAAATAAGTACGAAAAAACGTCACAATTAAAAAAAAAACGAATCAATTCAATAAATAAAAAATAAAGTGAAAAAACATTGTCCCTGTAATAGACAAATATATCAATTAATTACGCTTTAATTGATTATTTTTCTGAGAAAAGTAGTGAAAATTTACTTCAAACACAAAACAAAATTAAAATGTTGAAAAAAAATTAAAAAGGAACTGATTTACTTAAAAAATTTATGCTTAAACATTAACATGCATAAACATTTTAAGTTTTTTTTAACACCGCAAATATGCTGTATGATATTTTTATTACTTTTTGTTAGTTTATTATTCGTAGGACAAATTATACTTTTATTCAAGTAAAGTTAATTTATTTTTATCTATTTTTTTAACTATCTGTTTTAGCAATCTGTTCTGAACCGTTTTATCAAAAATATATTGTGTGCATTTTAAAACCGTTTATAAATTTACACTACATAAGTACAAAATTGATTTCACATGCAATAGATGACTAGATATGTTAATACTGTAAATTACATTTAATAAAACATTTCTTTATTATAATAAACACAGTTTTAAGCAAACGTTAAATAATTTGAAAAAAAAAATCATTATTATTTTTTTTAATTTTGCACAATGGTGTGATTTTTAAACCAAAACTTTTAAAGCTTTTGAAAAGCATTTAACATTTAACGGCAAATATCAAACAATTTTAATGCTAGACAATTAACAAAACCATAAATGCAATGAACCAGCTGTATAGATGATAAGTGAACATTGTAAAACACATTAATTCTGTAATATATAAGAGTACTCAGTTCTCACAGTAGAAACAAACGAAAATTAGAGCACGAAAGATGAAAATGATCGAAAGACATGCGCATGCGCAGATGCGATTGCGCTCTGCTCGGGTTTCAAACTTTCACTGCAACACACCAAATAACACTCGCTGACGATTGTACCTTTTGAGATAAATTTTAACATAAATAATTTCCATTATTTTTCCTAAATTTCATGGAAAAAAAATTCTAACTATTTATTGAATTATTAAAAATATATTTAAAATTATTTCGATTTTATATCCATGAAAAAAACGTTCTGCAGTGACAATTTAAGTACCCTGCATACTATTTTCCCTGTAAAACAAAAATGCATGTGCTGAAGTAAAAGGGTTGCAAAATGTCACTCACTTTTTCAGATGAGGTAATGTTGAGGGTGCAGCAGGGTGGTCGAGTGCGTTGCGGGGTTGCATTCTTGTTTGTTCACGCTGCCATTGTTTGTGCGCGCCGCGAGAAAGTGGGGACCGCCGGAGCCGCTGGCGTGGGCGAGATGGCGGAGGAACTACCACTGCACCTGTCGCCGGACGAGCGCCAATCAATGACGGACGTAGTGACATCTGGTGAGTCGAAAGAGAAATTCATCAATTTAATTGGAATGCGTTGCGATAGATGGCGATACCAGCAAATGCATAGCGTTGAAAAAGTTCAGAAGAATAATTGTTTTTTTAGGTTAAGAGTTTGTGTGGTGCAGTCTAGGAAACTGTACTGGTCATAAATAGCGTTGGCTTTCGAAAATATTTTTGGGGGTAGTAATTTTCATAATTTTAAGACATATGTAAAAATATGTTGATTTTTCAGTTTTCATTGCGAAAAAATATATTTTACGAAATTTTTGCTTTATAAAAAATGATTCGATTTAGTTTGACCATAAAATAAATCATATGATTTGTAAACCTTTAGCTTCAAAAACAATTTTCCGGCAATGATTCTTAATTATTTCCGTACTTTAAAACAGTTGATTTTTTTTTATAATGAAATAATATTTCCTTTTAATCAATGTAATTTATTACATTTCTAATATAACATAAGCCTTTATATAAGGGTGAAAAATACAGAATGAATGCAGCATTTTAGGAGCTGAGAATATGATTAAATAAGCTTTTGTTTTTATCTCAAACCTGCACAAATAACTCAACGCTATCTTAGACAAGGGTAGTGGTATAACGGAAAATAACCGGCCCCCCCCCTCCCGCCGCAAGGTCAGATTTTGGGCCCCAAGCCGGATCTTACAAAGGAATTCAAAACCATAACATGACGTACCTTCACACAACACGTAAAAATATTTAAATATTAAACTTATAACTGAATACAAAATCAACCTGAGTAAATAACGTATAACTGAGTAATCAACCGTAGTAAATAACGTATAACATTAGAGAGTATTTATAATATTTATTAAAATAGAAAATCTAACAACAATCGATTGATAACCTGGTAACTTAAATAAAAACGATACACTAAGAAAGACACGAAAACTGTAAAATTATGTGTTCGATTTCCAATTCTTACGAAAGAAGAAAATGTGTGTATATCACACTTATTCTTCGTTTCTGAATCCCGGGATGAGCTTGATCTAAAGTTCGATTATATTCTAGCATGAATACTGCAACTCTTAAAAAGAAGAGTTCTTTGTATTATGCATAAATGATTTAATGAAAAAAGAAATAAGACTGATACACATTCCGCGTTCTAAGACAAAGACACAACTACTATTACTAATACACAGACTAAAAGTAAATGTGTTCCCTTAAATTTGTATCTATGGGTGTATCTAAATAATGTGCAAAATCACTTCTATTCAAGTCTGTTTCTTCGCTTTCATCTTCCAACTCCTTTTCTCTTGTTAGAGTATCCTTTTTAGCTGAAGTGTCCAAAACTGTGTTTCTTTCTTGTGAATTAATTTTCACTTCCAGGATTTGTTCATCAGGTTCCCTGGCATTACTATTACTAGCACTTGCACAAGTTGATGTACTTGAAGATATTAAAAAGTTATCCAATTTTGCATATTTGCTATTAATATTATATTCCTTTTCCTTCCGAATTTTGTGTTTTTGAGAACCATCAAAGATTTTTTTAACTCCACTCATTTTAGGGCCGCGTTTCTTCCTGTCTTATTAACAAAATACCATTTTTTTAACCAAAATATTAAATTCTGTTAAGAAAAGAAAAACCCGTTTTAATATTGAGAGTAAGAAGTTAGATGAAAATGTTTTAATAGTAAAAGAACACACCCTATATTTAAGTGCATTTAATATAACAATATAGATGTCTGTTCTAAAAACAATTTTGTGAAACGTTTCTCATTTTGCTTTATTTGATTGAGTACTCATAAATCTAGATCAAATAATCATTTAAAATGTTCTCTATGCTTTTCCAAGTATCGTAATACTATTTTACGTGAAAAAGGCATAACATATGTACGTTATTTACCACTTAGCTAAATGAAAATGAAATGCATGAGGGGAGGGGGATCTAAAGATGCCAACAAGTTACTCTGCTGCTTCGGTAAAAAGTAAATGATATATTTTTTTTCTCTCTACAGCCAATGTTAAGTATACTACAATAGTAACAGTGATGAATTTTTTTATCTTCCTGGCATTATATCCGATTCTCCATCTGACTTTTGTTTGATCTGTTAGTTTAATGTTTAAAAAGAAAACCCACTAAAGAAAAGTATCTCTCGTCTCGGGGAATATAGCACATCAAACAAAATGTTTTTTTAATTTCGTTATTGGATCAAAGATATCTAATGAGCGTATTAAAGATTTGATTTTGAATAATGTCAGATCACCAATTGGAAAATTGCTTAAAAATTGTATTTTAAAAAATCTTAACCGAATTTTGAGAAAATCTACGTTAATGGCGTCAGTCAGGCTTTAGGCCACCAGAAGCCTTGCGCCCCCCGCAATAGAACAGAAATTAGTGATTGAGAAAAGTAGAACTCTGTGGATCAATCTTTAGTAACTAACAAAATGGTGCATAAAACCAGTTGGACCAGCAATTGGAATTTTGCTATTTTCTTCCACCAGAAAATCTTGTCTTCGAAACAAAACCAAACGCACATTTCATAACATTTTTATTACTAATCGTCCTTTAAAAAAATTTAATATATCACACAATGTTAGTCTCTTTTTCTAATACGGTAAAATATAAAATCCTGTAAAAATCATAATTATAATTAATTAAGAAAAGTGCACGATACAATCAGGGAATATGGCATAAATGTTTGAATATTTTATGTGTTGTTTCCATGCTTCATTTCTCAAGCAGAGAAAAAAATTTACCATAATTTTTTTTTACTGAATTAAACTCACACATAACTAAAAAAAACTACTACATCACTAGGAGTCTAAAAGATTTTTTAAAAAAATAATACAGTGTTACATCGGAAGTGTAATGATAGAGGAAGGAATCAAATTGTATATTATAAAATGACTAAAGTTGTATATATTATATTGTAATTGAAACTGTAAATTATATTATTGTAATTGTATATTATAAAGTGTAATATAGCATGAGCCACATAATTCTTGTCCCGACAATAAATATTAATTGTTCTCAAGCTATTATAATTAGACATATGTTTGTTTGAATATATTTTAAGTACTCATATGAACTTTTTATAAGACCATTTATCTCAATAAAGAACCCTCTTGGTAGTACGAGGACTGTTCAAGCGGTATTCCAGTTACATCTAAATTTTCTTCAAGGTTTCCGACTACGTTCGAAACCACAATTTTGCAAAAGCGTACAAACGAATATTTTTTTTAATATTTAGTGTCACTTAGATTAGAATACATTAATAAAACTGTTTTAAGAATGTTATTACAATAAAAATGATTTAAATGCAATACTTTGGCAAAAAATGAACTAAGAATTAAATATTTTCAAAACATTATCCTTTTATGAAAAATGCTTCTATAATAATAATATTTTGCTAATATATCGCTGAGAATTCTCCAAAGAGCCTGAACTAGGATTTTTGAAAAATTCACATTATTTTCAGAGTTACTACCAATTGAAATAATCACAGTGTTTTTTTTTGTTAAAATTTCTCCACTCTGATGTATTAAAATATAGATAAATCCAATTCTAAGCTCTATATATTTCAAAAATCCTAGTTCAGGTTCTGTATAGCGGTGTGAGCTATATATAGGCAAAATATTATAATAGAATCATTTTCAAAAAAGAAGAACGTTTGAAAAATATATAATTCTGAGTTCATTTTTTATTAAAATATTGCATTTAAAAAACTTTTTATTATAATAATATTCTTGAAACAGTTTTATACGTGTATTCTAATCTAAGTGACACTAAATATTTAAAAAATATATTCGCTCGTACGCTTTCGTTAAATCCCGGTTCCGAACGTATTCGGATACCTTAACGTGTCCATTTTACGTTGCTTGTTTCTTTAAACATTTCTTACCATCTCTTTATTGATTTTGCATCAGAACAACCGAATCAAACGTCAAAGTTTACTCTGAACATTAACGAAAACTATATTTTTAAATGCAGCAAATTTTCTGTATAAGATATCTCGAAACAAAAGTATTTTTTTTTAATATAGAGACTCGATTAAAAGTCTATTTTTAAACAAATAATATTTCTTTTCAGTTTCCCGATTCTATTGCAGAGATTCCTGATCTTTCTCTTCTTTTAGTTCATAAATTCCTCTGCCAATGAAGTGAAGGCCACGCGGATGCCTTCTCAAACTTTATGATACCATTTTATGGGTTTGTGTTAAATAAATATTTGGATAAAACTGTTTGCGCGGAGGCAAATAAAGTGACTATGTTGCGGGGACATAAATGTTTCTTTTTCATTGCATCAAATAATACATAAACAATAGCAAATATTGTTGGTACACGAGGGTGAGTTGGAAAATAAGTTTTCCCTGTCGACTGTGGTCAGAGTTGTGTCTGAAAGTCAAAACATAGAATCAGACATTAAAGATAAGACAAGACTTTATTTTCCCACATAAGTACCAAGTACATTGAGACATTTGTCATACCACTTGATAAGCTTCAAAAAGTCCCCCAAGAAAAGTTCAGGGCTTTTTCAGGGATTCACTTTTTTTCTTTGTGTTCGTCGATAAGATCTTGAAATAAATTTTTTAAAAAATTGTCTCTTCTATGAATTGACTGCAACGAGATAAAGGTCCTAGCACCGTGTTTGAATCCATTGAAAACAATACATATGTATACATAATGCTAATGGATTTTTATGTATTTGGAAGGCAGTGAAACATATTTAAATACAGTAAAATACATTTAGCGCGAAAACGCTTAAGACGAAATATGGATAAACAGGAAATAATACAACTGTCCTGACAAAATACTATATTTTTTCATGCATTTTTTTCTTTTAACACGAAACGAAAATCGCTTTACATGAAAAGATTTCTTCCCTGGGAATGGACAAAATACGGAAAACACCAGCCGCATTAGACTATTTTACTAAATCATCTAATGAATTTGCAGCAGTTTATGATGACAATGTGTGTACAGAACCAATTAGACATTTTGGGGTTTGTTCAAAGCTAAAAAAATATCATTGATGCATGAAGACGAAAATGAAATGAATAATACAACTCCTGTTCCCGTATTATTGGAAATGAGGAGCACCATGAAATACGCGCAGCTACTTAGACGCACATTCCAATGGTGGAATGAATAACAAAATGGACGATATCAAACAATTTGACACTAAAATGAGTCAATACAAAGAAAAATATTAGATTATTTTCCAAAAACTCAATAAATGTTTTGTTTTTCAAAAAACTTGCAAATTTTGTATTAAATTACTTTAATTTCTTGTGATTGTTTATATTTCATTAATTTTTATTACCGTAAAATCCGGCGTGTAGCGCGCAGTGGCGAATAACGCGCACCTATACTTTCAAGTAGCATTTTTTGTGTGATTTTGAGGTATATTCGCCGTATAACGCTCATCATACTTTTTAAAAAGAATCCTGAAATGTACGTATGCAGTGCCGTTACGATTTTAAACAATTTATTCAACGTATTTTCCCAAAAGCTTTAAGAAAAATAGTATAATTCTAGAATTACAACCATTTAAGTTCATAAGAAATGTCATTTCTTTGAAATAAACATATTTCGATATATGTAGAAGAGTCAATTCTTTTTTATGCTCATATCTTTTTCTTATCTTTAGACTTCTTATTCTCATACCGTATTACGCTCACCCTTGAATTTCGATCTTATTTTTTGTGTTAAAAGTGCGCGTTATACGCCGGATTTTACGGTAAATGCATGTATACATATATATGTAAATAAAATAAACTGTAATAAAAGCTTAGTTTTGTTGATATATATGACATGTTTTGAGCCAGAATCAGATTTAGTTTTAAAAAAGGAACTTTATTCAATCATTTCTAGATTTCATCTGAAGCTAAGAGCAGAGAGAAAGAAACACGCCATCGTGAAAATCATAAGTGGGTTAACACTTAAAACACAGATGCGGTAAGTATCGCGAATTTTATGAGTGTACTTGAAAGTTAATGCTGACATACAGGGCTATTAAATATATACCTATCTGGAATTAGACATGTTTATTGGCTAGGCTATATGTTCCGAAGAAATAAATGGGTGATTAGTTTGATACTTGAAGAGGTAATGAAAAAAATAAAAGAGTTAAGTGCTAGATAGGGAATTTAATTTTTAATCTAATTATATATATATATATATATATATATATATATATATATTTGCAATATCCCTTAACATGAAGTTCTTTTAACACGGAAAAATATTTCAGTCACCTCAGTTTCGTGTTAAGCGATTTTTACTGTAGTTTCTAAAAATAAAAATGATTAAACATTTTTTTTACTCGGGTCACGAACTGCATGATCTACTGTCCTTTAGAGTGTTTGAATTATCCTTTCTCAAGATCCCTGGTCTTAACGATATTTATATCCCAGAATTTTCCCTCTAACTTCGCTTAGTTTAATGTATATCATTCATACATTTCTTGGAGATACTAATCTCAATATAGATGAAACCGTCTGGACATGAAACGTTTATTTCGCACGCGATCTTGATTCCCTCGTGTTAAGATGTTATACATATTTTTTTTACTTGTGCAGAGATAACATAAAAATAATAAAATGACGCCAATACTGCTCCGAGTCGTTTCATTGGTTGTTAACCAAATTAGTTCCAATCTCTAAACCTTTTATTAAATAGAATACGTGATGGCAGCAATCGTGTACGAAATGTGAGAAACTAGTTACTTTGAAAGTGAAAAAAATTGCTTTGGATACAAAGTAACTACGGAATGCATGAGATAAATTTTGAATGCGAATGGAAGCTACTATTTGGGAATGGATTTCTAAATGAATCTTTCTTTTAGAATGAAATTTATTGAAAACAAAATAATTTTCTTAAAAAAAAAAAAACAAGAGCCGAGTGAGTGTGTTTATTAACATCGCAATATAAAGCAGCTGCAATTGGGTTCTCTATCTGTTGGGCAGTAGCTAAAAATGTTAGAATTTATTTTTATACCTACAGCAGTGTTTCACAAACTGTGGGGAGCGCCACCCCAGGGGGCGTGATAACTTTACGAGGGGGGAGTCCAGCATATTTAAAAGTCGAAAACAAAAGATTATTTTTAAGAAACTGTTAATTTTTTGAAAGTAAACAAACAAAATACATTCTGACATAATAAAATAAAAAACACACTTTTGCCCTGGTATAATACATTCGTAAATGTATCAGTACTGCACAAACTAAATAGCCGTTGAGCCGCAAGTCGTCTCGTGAGGTTGGTGGAAGGCCTCTGACCACTCCCAGGGTGCTCTCCCTCAAAATTGGGGTGGAAACGAGCAAACTCGTACTGTCACCTATATGGTGCTCAAAGCTAAGGCTAACGACAAGCGTAAAACTTTAGGCCTTCGCCGCGAAGAATTTCGTGGACCTTGATCTGATATTACTGTCGATCAGGTGGCATAAGCAGCAACAACAACAACAACTGCACTAAACTTGCCACTTCAGATGGCGAAGAGTGTGTTTACCTGCCCCTCACTCATGTGTCTTAAGAGATTTAAAAAAATATGCTTATTGAAGTCAGGGACAATTTTTGGACTAATTCTACCATCGGCCTACGGGTCAAAAAAGTACTTGCTGATCCTAACATTAATATTAACCCTTATCCTCGACACATTGTTCAGTTTTCGACTAACCATGGCCCGTTCCCATACTAACCGTGCATCAACCTCGACACGTCGGATCTTCAGAGGCATTAGGAATCAAGTGAGTGAATGAGTGAATATCTACGCCGCACTGCTAAGCTACGTGTGGGCTTTTGGTGATGTTCCTCATAATTTTGAACCATAGTCAAGGGCGAGGACGAAACCTGAGCTGGCACCCCCTCTCCTAACTACCACACCACACCAATGGGAGAACGTTTGAGCTCTCGACAGATTTAACATGCATTGCACCCCTACACGGCGGATCTTCAGTGGTACAAGGCTTGAACTCGTGACACGCCAGCCACAATCCGATGCCTTGAACGCTACACTACCGCGGATACACTAGGAATCCAACTCATGACGAACCGGTCACGAGTTCGTGATCTTAACCACTAGACTTTTGCGACTAAAAATCATGAAATTGCCTGAACTGGCAAAAAATAATTAAATCAAATAACTGATTAAAAAAAAAGCAACTTCCACATTTGTATTGTACTTTCTTTAAAATTGGATTTACTGTTTATAACGGAAAACAAGGGTTACTGAATTTGTTTACTTTAAAAAGCAATCTTTATTGTTCTTTTCTCTGTCAGCTACTTCCTTTTCAAATATATTTGTATTAGTTAGCTTTCCTTTACTTCAGCAACATTCCAAGCGATAATATTACTTGGTTGTATTGCACTGACTAAAAGGAGTTATAAATAAGTTAAGTACATGAAAGAAAAAAAAATTACGTCAATTCCTACTTAGACCAACAAAGAGAAAAATTTTATTTTAGTTACCTTTTATGAAAAAATTACAATTAATACAAATATGTACATAAATGACAGAATCACAATATTAAGAGGCAAAATAGAAAGCGATTTCCCTTTTTCTATATTCTGTTCTTTCTATAAATGGTGTTGTGAAATATTATTTTTGTTTGTTACTAATTATTCATTAACTTAACTCAGTGGCACGACGGCCAAAGCTCACTGTGCCCACTTGAGTGTGTCACTTGACGCGGAACCCCCAGAAGAGATGCAAGGCTAAGTCAACCTTGCCTAACCTGGAGTTTGAACCTCGGACCTATGGTGTGGAAGCGCGATGCACTAACCACTAAGCCACTTGGCTTAGTTATACATTAATTAAATTTAGATATTCTAATAAAATAGTATAGTAAAAAAATTACATTCACGGAAATTAGGCTATTACAGGTAGGATTCGAACCCAAGAATTTTGGATTAGAAGCCAAATGCACTATCCATTGCACACAGGGACACAGAGAGTAATTTTCCTTTTTATATATGGTATTGGACTAATATTTTTGTTTGTTACTATTTGTTCATTAATTATTCAAACATTAATGAACTTGTACTTGAAAAAAAACTGTATTAACATCAAGTGTCATCCACTACAAGTTTAAAAAAAGTATTTGAATTTGAGGGGATGGATAAAAAGTATTTTGTTACGATTGAAAATTTGAAC
>BMAV01012925.1:338010-359779 GCA_019973955.1 Trichonephila inaurata madagascariensis
CCCCCCCCCCCCCTTGATAAATTCCTGTGTGCGCTACTGATCAAACCTATTGTGCAAACAAATCAGTTTCTTAAGTCTAACAGCTTATAAAATCCTGCATTCAAGTAAATGTTTTATGTGATTATTATTTTGTGTGTGTCTGTTTATGTTTATAAAGTTATACATTTTAAGGTTGTATATAATTAATCAAGTTTCAGAGTTTTATATACATGTTGGCCTTAATTAAACTGCAAGTGTTAAAGGGGTGCTGGAGAGAAGACTGCCGGGAATATTCCAGTGAAATTTAGTATCTACACGATTCAGAACATGCGCAAATCAAATATGCAAAAAAAAAAAAAAGAAAGAGAGAGAGGGAGAGCGAGAGATAAAAGGTAAAAAAATGGCCATTTTTTCACTTGATAGATGGTGCTGTGACGTGATTCTATGCTTATCGACGGCATATATTCAAATTTCAATCCCATCGAATAGTATAAAAACTTGACTACATTGAGTAATGGTCAATCCTGACTGAATAAGAAGGAACTTGCATTGTTAGTTAAGATATTCTATCAGAATCAGTGGCGTAACAGAGAACATTAGAGTCCGCTGCAAAGTCAGGTCTTGGGCCCGAAGTTGGACTTTACAAAGGATACGTACTTGGCGTCAGTCAGGCTTTGGGCCCTTAGAGTCCTGTGCCCACCCGCTCAATGCGGGGATAGCGGGGGTATACGTTGCGGCACTGATCAGAATGGCAGCAATTATTCAGCTACTCTGAAAGAATACCGGTGAATGAAACGATTAAGAAGAGGTCCAATGAGCGCCAATGGATTGAAAAATATGATTTCTAAATTTGAAGAAACAGGAGAATTGAAAGTTATTCCAGGCACAAGAGGGTAGCGTCCCGTAAACCAGGAAAGAGTGTAACCAATTGATAACGCTATTGTGTTACTACGAGTTGCAGTTCAGGAGCCAGTATGCTGCAGCAAGAGAGTACGAAAAGTGTGGCTCGGACATTATCTCTTCCCTGGTCAACTGTGCATAAAGTGTTACGTCACATTCTTGGGTGCTATCCGTATAAAATTAAAATGCTTCAAGAATTGAAACATCATGATGACACCCTTAGAATTGATTTTGCAAACTTTGTCCAATCGAAAATCAGTGAGGATAACACTTGGGTACAGAGGATCTTATGAACAGACGAGGCACATTTTACACTATCAGGTAGTGCAAATGCGCATAACTGCAGGGTATGGGGAACGAGTAACCAATACGCTGAATGCAAAAAACCTTCCATTGCGATTATGTAACTGTATGGTGTGGGATAACTCGGGATTTTCTTGTGGGACCATATTTTTTTTTTTTAGACCCCAGCTCCAAGTGGTCCCAAGCATTGTAGTGTTACAGGGACTAGCTACGGTGTGATGTTGAGAGAACAATTGATTCCAGCATTTCAAGAGAGGCATTGTTTAGAAACCACGGCACTTTTGCAGGACGGAGCACCCCCTCACAAATGTTAAAAAGTTGCTACATGATACCTTTGGTAGGGGCCGAGCTATAAGCAGAGGTTTCGAAAACGCTTGGCCCCCACGTTCATCAGATCTTAATCTTGGGTTTTTTATTTGTGGGGACATCTGAGAGGTATGGTTTATAGAGTACGATTTGCTTCTCTTGCTGAAATGAAATCTAGCATAGCGAGACATGTGAGGTGAGGCTGAGTACAACTGAGGAGGCACAACTGAGATTTTAAATGCGACGGTGGACCGTGTTGTTTTACGTTTTTAGCATGTAGTTGCATCTGGTGGTTTGCATATTGATCACATTATGTGATAATTTCATGCAATAAATAATGGTTTAATTGTTTTCCAAAGTGTCTTTATGGATTGTTTAATTTGTGATCTTAATTTGTTAATTTTTGATTACATGCCACTGTAAAAATTTAGTAATTGAAGCATTTTGTATGGACTTTTTATGAACTGTAAGTGATGTTTTATGTAAGTGATGTTCATTATGCTCTTTCTATCGGTTTTCGAAGTTGTATATGCCACCGGTGAGTGCTGAAATACGGTACAGCGCCATCTATCAAATAAAAAAGGCGATTTTTTAAATTTTTTTTTTTTTTTTTTGCAAATTTGATTTGCACGTGTTTTGAAATGTGTAAATACCAAATTTCACTGGAATATTGCCAGTGGTTTTCTCTCCAGCTCCCCTTGAACACTTGCAGTTTAATTATGGCCATCCTGTATATATATATATATATATATATATGCGTGTATGTGTTATTTTATAGGATTATATACTTTTAAAACTAAACCGTAGCCTGGAGGTTAAGGTAACGGGCTCGTGCTGGCGTGTTATGAGTTCGAACTTCATGAGTACCACTGAAGACCCGCCGTGTAGGGAAGCGATGTACGTTAAATCTGTCGAGAGCTCAAACGCCCTCTCGTTGGTATGGTATGGTAGTTAGGAGAGGGAGTGCCAGCTCAGGTGTTGTCTTCATCACTTGGCCATGGTTCAAAATGACGAGGACGGATTCTTTGACGAGGTCCATCGTCAAAATCCCTCGAGTAGCTGAACAGTGCGACGTTAATATTCACTCACTCACTACAGATGACGGTCAAATGACTGCGTTTTAAATAAAAGTTATATATTTTTTTCCCAGTTGATTATAAATAATTCGGAAATTATCATGGAAGATAATTTCTGATTTAAAATTAGTAGTCATGCAATAACTTTAAGAAAAATGAAAACCTGCAATTTAACAAATTTGACTGCAGTCTCAAAAGGGGTCCTTTGACTGCTCTGATTGGTTTAGTGTTAAAGGCTATAACTGGAAGTTTTAATGTATTCGTAGTACCTACAAAGATATTGCAAATCGAAATGATATTATTGAAACTTTTTTTTCATTAAAGTTTTTTCCTCATTTCAAATGACAAAAATGTATTAATGAAACACGTTTTCTGATGAGCCAGATCCAGCAAAAAATTCATATTTTGAAAAAAATTATTCTTACATTTTTATTTTTGTTTATTTTTTCACAAAAATATCGGGGTTTTTTTTAACACTTTCAAAACCTTTATTTATATTGCTTGAAATTTATTTTAAGTTTTCAAATACAATAAGTATAATGCAAAGAAAACTAAAAAAAAATTTAAAAACTAAATTTATTATCAGATCTTAAATTTGGTGACAAACTCCAATTCGCAGCCCATTAGAAATGAAATAATAATAATAATAAAAAATAACTTCCCAAAGACATAGGCCATAAAAAAAATGCAAAAAATGCAAAAAAAAAAGGTTAATTTGAAATTTGTATGGTACTGTGTAGCCCCTTAAATTTTAAAACGTTATAACATAATCGTTCATTAAATTTTAAGAGGACTTGGTACCCTTTGAACTACTTTCTTTCTTTATGTATTTAAAAATTATATTTTAACATTTTATATAATGTTTCTATTCAAGAAAATGATACGAGATGAAATTTTTCACATATGATTCACACAATTTTAAAAATTAAAATTTTTTGAAGAAAATTTGGAAAATTTTAAAATCTTACTTCTTCTGTAATTATTAATTTTTTTGGCCTGAAATTTTTTTGTAATATTCTTATGGATGTTATAAACAACTTTAGGGATCGATTTTACAATAACTTAATTCGTTTTTGAGAAAATAAAATGTTTATATACATGCTAAAAATCAACGAAAAAGCCAATATCTTACATTAAAATTTTTTTTTTTAAAAAAAGTATTCAGTTTACAGTAAAATGGATCCCTAATTTTGTTACATGCTTTATATGCCACACACAGGAAAAAAATGGAAGTAATTGGTAAACAGTTGTGGAAGGAGTAGCATTTTGAATGCACTAATGTTTCGAAAAACACAAACTGAGAAAAACCACTTTAAAGTTTATAATTCTGAAAAAAAGAGGTTATAATAAGCTTAAATAAACTTAAAATACCACTTTAAGGTATTAGTTATATATTTTTCTTTAAAATAGTTGCATTTTCGTATTTTTTCAACCTATATATTTTTATAAATGATCAATTTTAAGAAGGTATTAATTGCACAAAAAAATTCAAGAAAAATGATACAAATTTTTTTTTCTGTCACGGCAGAAAGTTTAGTTTTATTTATCACATAATATTGAAGTATTACATTTGTAGGAAAAACATATCAGGAATAAGAACTGAAATTATGAAATTATTAATATAAAATGCCTTAATTCAACAATTTTACATGCACATATTTCACAAAGAAGAAAAATTACATTAATTATATTGCCTCGGAAATATTCTGCTTGATATATTACACATTCTTTTGTTATAATTATTATTTCTCTTTATAAAATAGATTTTTTTATCATAACGCTTTTATTAGCTTTTTGTTTCTGAAAAGGGGGAGTGGCTGAATTGCCTAATTTGTTTTCAAATGAAGTTTTATTCAACTTCTAACTTTCCGACTTGCACAAGTGAAATATCAATCGAAAGATAATAATGCAAAGAATAAAATTAAATAAATAAATAAAAAAACGATAGGTCGGTCATTTAGGGGTACCAAGTTTTCTTAATATATTGCTCCTATTTTCAAAATAGTTGGATTCCTTAATATAAGGCATTAAAATAAAATGCATTAAATATTTTTTTTAATTTATAAGTAACATTCATACAGTAAAAACAAGTATTTTCCTCTTTCGTTAACTTTTCTCGTTTGTACTGAATAATACTGAATATCACAAATATCACTACTTATGCCAATTTACACCCGTACCTAACCTCCAAACGTGACCAAGTAAAAATAAAAAAAAATAACCGCGTCTTCATACAGTCATTCATCCCTCTTTCTCCTCTCATAATTCATCCCCATTTCTCCCTTCTCACACCACCCCAACCCCATACTCGAGATCCCTTCACCGATGAAAGTTACGGGAGTGTGGGAAGTGTTGCAAAACTCCCACGACTGTCGACCTTGAGAAGCCAACGCAGGGCTTGGATTAATTGTTCGAGTACCAAATGCAGGTGGGCGTTTTAATTGTACTCCGTTTGGGGTGATAGGGGGATCTCACGGGTTTTAAATGTGAGATTGCGTAAAATAAAATGACGGGCCCGCGGCAATAAAATATTTCAAGCGTCATTGAGGTTTTTGACTTTTGAGTGAAGTTTTTGTAACTAAAAATAAATGTGAGAATCGAATGTGTAATTTTTAGGATAGTGCGTTTTTGAGAGTGTAAGGGAGATTTTGTAAACATGTTAACATTTCACAATAGTCCTTATTACTACTTGTAAATATGGTTGGGTTTTTAAATCTAAATATATCACCACTAATGTACAGAAAGCAGTTATTCCATACATTATCTAGGTAATCAGTATTAAGTAGGGTGATCCTTTGAAGTGTGTAGAAAATTGTTTTTCTTCTCTAATTACTATACCAGGGATGGTGAACCATTGGTACGCGTGCCATTCATGGCCCGCGACAGCGACACAATATTTCGGGCACGTCAGCGATCAAAATAATTTGCATTTTATTTCAAAATAACAAATTTCACTATGGAGTATTACGAACAAATGCGAGTGATCGGTTATGGGGCGGCGGCGAGCACACTCGTTTGTTATTGTCTTGCCTTATTTAATATGTCGTGGACAACAATTGCAAAAAGTTTGTCTACGCATATCATAGCCGATTTCATTGACACAACTGTGTTTTAAAGTTTATTTGTATTATATTTATGATTTTTAAGTGTTATTTAACATGGCTAGTTCAGCAAAAAATAAATAAATAAAATAAAATAAAAAGGGAAGATATAGTAAGTGTAACAGAGAATTTCAAATTTGGTGAATCTAGAAATATTGTCATTATTAGTAAAGGCGACAAAAAGGTGTGTGTTTTATGTTCTGGAATATTGGTATGCTGAACATCGTCTGTAAAACGGCATTTCGAAACACATCACAAATCCACTTGTCAGTAAAGTGAACCACATCAAAAATAATTAATTGCTCAAAAACCGTGATTGGCAGATGACTCCTATTGAGCATGCATTCTACTAAAAGTAATATCTTACAATCCTAATATAAGTTATTTGTCATCCACATATACACAATCTGCAACAACAGAAGTCACACTAATGTTACTTTAATTTGAATTACACGTATGATTAAAACATTTACAATTATACAGTGCAAAAGGAATTTTTTCGTAGTAAATAAAGAGTTTTGTGTGTGTGTGTTCTTAATAATTAGTTTTATTATATTTTCCCAATAATCACTAGTCACAACAAAATTATTTGGTGACATGTCTGTACCTCATTAAACACTTCTTTAGAAAAAATGGCACGTAGATCCATAAAGGTTCGCCACCCCTGTACTATACTGTTCGGATTAATTGGGACAAATGGGGAAAAAATGATTTTTTCTAAAACCTTAGCTTTTTATCATTACATACCTTAAATAGGTTGACAAATCTGTATATTAGTATATAAGAAGTATGTCTTCCTTTAGCAGAAATGACCTTTTCGACCCATCTTGGCATTGACTCCACTAGAGTAGGTAGCACACATGGTCTTGATTTCATCATCTTGGAAACACACTAGTATAGCCCTTTTTATCATTTGCTCTGTTGTCGTGTGATACGATTCTTCAAAATATGCCATCAGTTTTGAAGATGATTTAAGTCTGGGGAATTTTCAAGCCAATCGCGCACTTTTATTTTATTTTCCGCATAAAAGTATAGACCAATTTTGAATTGTGACAAGGGGCCAAGTCATGTTGAAATGTTCCATCAAATGCTTCCATGAATAGAACAATTCTACTACATGATATTTCTATAAATTCATCATGTATTTAAGAGGAACTAAGCTTCCTGGGCCATTTGTTGTAAAAAAAACCCACAAACATCTGCTTAGAAAGATGTTCTACAATCTGTTGGATATGATCTCTCTCTGTTAACAAAGTTTGAACTTCACTTCATCTAACTAAACTTGATTTGTATCCCTGTACAAATAAATGTTTCATTCCTCAAAACCACCTTCTTCCAGTCGTTAATACTCCATGATGGGTATTTTTTACCCCATGCTAAACGTTTTTTCATCATTTTCTGTTAGATTTTTTACCTCAGTCTTGTTGCCTTAGGGCCACCTTCCAGAAGCCTTTTCCGTGAAGTTGAGGAACTCACTTCAACACCATTATCAAATTAATCCCTTCAATGATCTATGCTTGTCAATCTTAGATTCATTTTGCTACTTCTTGATAAAATTTTATCAATTTTTGGAGTAGTTTTCCATTTGCAGCTACATTTTTCCTTTCTTTTTGGAGACAATGATCCAGAATTGAATTTTGCAATGTTCTTAAAACACTCAATTCGATCACACCAACTGCCATAATTATATCTCTCACAGTCATAGAAGTGTGTTCATTGAGAGCGATTTATTTTAGAAAGGTTCCTCGGAGAGTAATATCCATCTTTGAACAAGTAAAAGTAACGTGTCTTATACAGAACGCAAAATTGAAATTACCAGCTGCCCCACTCAAAGGCTTACAACTGAGTTCCAAATACATTACAATGAATAAATTATAGTCAAAGTCGATCTGCTACCTAAAGGCAGATATAATGGGTTTGAGGTGGTTCAGAACATTACAAGTAATTACATACAACTCAAACAAGTTGCCCCAATTAATTCGAAAAGTATAGTAGGTAATCTGCAAATTACCTAAATAATCTGCACATTACCTACAAGGCACTCGTTAAAGGAAAAATAAGATATTTGTACGAACAACAATAACGTTTCTTTATTTTTAGATTAATATAATGTTACTTTTTCCTATTTAAAAAAATCTACGTGTTTTAAATAAATTAACAACTTAGTGTATAAAACCAATTAATAATCAATTAAAAAATATGATACAAATATTTAAATGGATTAAAATATTATTACAATTAAGGATATTAACGTGTAAAACATAAAATTATGCTAAACTAATTTGTGCAATTTAAAGGTGGTAACACTTTCAATTACCATAAAATTTGGCGTAAAATGCGCACTTTGAACACAAAAAATGAGATAAAAAAAATAAGGAAGCGCATAATACGCCGGGTATAAAAACAATAGCTTAAAAATAACAAAACAGATGAGCATAAAAAAAATTATTTCTACACATATTGAAATACTGTTTATTTAAAAGAAATGACCTACCTTTTGAACTAAAAAAGTTTTAGTTCTAGAAATATGTTATTATTTCAAAAGTCTGGAATAATATCTAGAGTAAATGACTTCAAAACATAAGAACATTGTATACTATCATATTATATTTCTTCGTTAAAAATGGGTTGCCCGTTATACAGTGAACATACCGAAAAATTAAAAAATGCAGCTTGAAAGTATAAGTGCGCGTTATACGCCGGATTTTACGGTACGTAAGAATTGATTTATGAACCAAGCACACCCATTTGTGGTATATTTAGATCTGCAGTCTCATTTCTTGAAACATTACCCAGCACTAAGAAACTGTTTTAGTGGATTATTATATTCCCAAATAATTTTAGTACATTTTGAAAGTGAATAATTTAAATAAATTTAGCACCTTTTACCGCGTGGTAATCTGCAATACTCTGCAGAAACTGAATAACTGTCAGCAACAGCGGATGAGGGCAATCACTTTACACGGTGAGAACTGTAATTGTGATTCAACCAAACCAGCTTGTGCCGTTTAATTGTTACGTTGAGAGTTTATTAGAAATTGTCTGAAATACTTGATATTTACACCTCGTGCTGATCGAGCGAACAGAATGCCACTTCAGTATGTGTTCCAGATATCAATTAATCTAAATTGATTAAAAATAGTGCACACATAGGTGATGAACTGTTGATAAAAAAAAGTTCAACATTATAGATTTGAAGAGTTATAAAGTGTACTTTAAATAGAGAATAAGCGCAAAATACTAAAATGAATTCAAATACAGTCGGACCTCAATATAACGAAGTCGCTAAATTCCGAAAAAAATTTCGTTATATGGAAAATTCGTTATATAGAGGTTCATCTTTCAATATACTTTATAAACCATATAAAACAAATTTTAAATTCATAAACACCATGTACTAAAAAAAAGTAATTATTTACACCTTTTATAAATTGAGGTATCCGAATAGGTTGAAAAAGTGCTTTTTAGGTGTTTGATGTTTTTTGGGTCATTATAGGGAAAAAAGAAATTGATTATTGAGGAAGATGGACTAATACATAAAACTGGAGAGTTTTTATAAGTTCTTTTTATAGCATTTACTTTATCTAACTAATAAAAATATTTTTTTTAATTCGTTTTTTAAAGAATGAACTTTTTATGATTATTTGTGCACGAAAAACGGGATATCTTCTAAATAATCTAATCAAATGTAATGAAATTAATAACATATATGTTATGGGCCCTTCAGAGTGTAACAAACCTCAGGTTTTAAGACAACTACATTTAATCACATTTTACAGCCATTTTTAGCTTAGAACATGCAGTAATTTTGACGAAAAATCATGACAGTCAAATTTAAATGCTAATAAAATATTTATATCTGAAACTATTTTTTATCCTGCGGTTTGTGACACTTCAAAGGGATCAAGATGTATATCAATGACGTTAAAATTGCATAATATGCAATTTATTTTTATTTATCACGTTTTTCTTAACTTGAAAAATTTTGCTAAATTTTCCTAAAAATATTTTTTTTTCAAAAAAATGGGCGATACATGTTAGTTATTTAACAGTTATGACTTTTTAAGCCTATTTATGTTCTTTAAAACAATAAAATTATTCAGAAAATCAATCTTTGAAAAATTTATCACCGAACCTAGTCGGATACCTTAATATCTATTCATTTTATATATCTTACCCATCAAAAAAAAAAAAAAAACTTCAAAGACAAATCGAATTACAAATATAAATTTTCCTCCAAATTATTTAAAATTCTCAGCTTCAGATGGGGGCTTAGAAAAATTAATGTTTGTTAATATCTGCCAATTGTTTAAGAAAATGTACTCGTTATATCTTAATAAGAGCTACCTAAAAATTACCAAACAATTTTTAAAAGAACAAAAAAAAACAAAAAAAAAATGTCTCCACCCAAGAAATAAAAAAGATACACTAAAACTTAAGGGTAGCGTAAAATGAATAAATCTCTAATAAATACAAGTATGGGGAAACCACAAATATGATTTAATTAGCAGAAATTATTTCAACCAGATAAAATATTTCAAATCAATAAAAATAATGCACTGAAAATTACATGAAATACCAATAAAAAGATGCTCCATATATTTTTCGACATAACTCAATTATTTGTAGGTCGTTCTCTTTCGAAATGGATTCCAAATTTTCACCAATATCTTTAAAATGGCTCCGTTTTATCATTAAAAAAATAATAATAAGTGATTTATACATTTGTCATTTATTTTGAACACTTCTAAAGCTTATTAACCATCCTAAGTCGTATTTACGAATATGTAATCATTTATTTTCATTACTTAATGTGTAACCATTAATATTTTCGCATTTATACAGTTAATAAATTAGTTTTTCCCCAAAATCCGCTTCGTAATTACTGATGTTATCTTCTTGTCTCATTCTTTACCACACTTCTTCAATTATCATAATTGGGTTTTGTCTTGAATTATGCGCGTCTCAGAAATACAACCACAAATAGGGATAAAAATTGACATAATATCCCTTGATTAATTCATACATTTACTCACGAATGTGCCTTCCTTCCCAACTTAATCGCTTTTAAAGTGAAAAATATAAGGTACTATTACTATTTGAAAGAAACCCAATAATCAATTATGCAATTAGCATATTTTCGTAGAAATAGCACGTGCATTATGCGAACGAGAACTGAATTTACTTAAGAGTTAGTAAAGTCGTTTATCTCGAATTATGTTAAAACGTGTTCCCAATAATATATGTAACCAGCAATTTATCATTGAATCTTCCAAACCAACAGTGAATGGATTATTTTATAGCTTCTTTACGAAATGAAGTGAGTTAAGGAAAATTGTTTATGTAAATCTTATCAAATGTCATCATTCACACAGAATCGATTATAGACAGAAATATTTCTCCTAATTATTTTCTTAACGCTGTTAAGGGAACACAGTACGATTCAATTGACCAAAATCGGTCAAAAAATCAAATTTAATTCTTTTAGTCTAAATTATTTTATATATATTGTTCTATAACCTCACAAAATTTGAAAGATTAAAACTTAAAGAACACAGAATTATGATAGCTTTCACGTTCGTTTTTCTTCACATCTCTATGGCAAATCAAAACTTTAAACTGACTTATCTCAGAAAGATAAAATAACTAGTTTGTCTTCATTTAAAATGCTAAGGTTTTTTTCGTATTGCACCTAATGCTTTGAATTTTTTTTACCTATTGCTAATAGTACATGTAACAAAAGTTGGTATGCATTTTTCAATCGAAGCAATATTTATTTTTTTAAAAATAATTGAACTCAGAATTTATTCATTTTTCAAAGAATTTTCAATAAACATTCATAAAAAGAAGTATTGTATCAATACCAATCATGTTAACGCAAAACCCATACCAACTTTTACTATGCATAGTTTGAAGTACTTGTAAATCAAATTTCAAGCATGTACGTACATTTTTGTAGGAGGAGTAGCATTTTAAAATCACTTCACAAATTTTAAGTTTTTTCCTTTAAAAATTACATGGATAACTTTTTATGAAATTTTGAACACAAAATCTCTTTAACATAGTATACATACATAGGAGGCAACCAAAAAATTTTAAAAATCCTTAAATTAAAAATTTTTGCTTAAATCGTACCGTTAAATGAGATTTTAGTAAATCGGGAATGAAAAAAATGTTCTGAAGATTAAACTGAATGTAGTATAAGGTTGGATACATTTTGCACTGAAAATCGTTTAACACGAAACTGAGGGGATTGAAATATTTTTCTCTTGTTAAAGGATATTTCAGAAGCCCAGTGGCCGAGTAGTTAGAGCATCGCGCTTCCACACCACAGGTCTGAGGTTCAAACTTCGGGCTGGGCAAGGTTGACTCAGCCTTATTTACATAGGTATGTATACATGCATGTATTTAATAAAAAACATTCACAAAAACTTTAAGAAATTTCATTCAAAAATTTCAACGTGTTTAAAAACATTTCTTTTTGGAAAAATAATCTAATCGGTTTCTTTGCATTATCTTTTTTAGCATCAAAATGTCAACAAATTGTTCCATTTTGTTATTTATTTCATAATTGGATGTTCCTCATAATGTTCTTCATTTCGGATGACGTGGGATTGGGAGCTGCATTATTTATTCATCATCGAATCTGCATCAATATCTTTTGAGCTCTGATCAAACTCCAAAATGTCTTTGTGTGCCATAATTGGGGCAATACGCACATTGTCATCTTCTTCTGCAACGAATTCTGCCGATGGTACAGTAGGATAGTCCAATCAGGCTGGTGATTTTCGTTTTTGTTATTTCTCAGAAGGGAAATCTTTTCGTCTTAAGCTATTTTCGTTTCGTGTTAAGAGAAAAAAATGCATGAAAATACATAGTAGATTATTATTGGCATAGTAGATTATTAATTGTCATATTTTCAATAGACCTCACAAAACTATAAATATTATACAAAAGCTGGTACATATTAATAATATTAAACACTTTTTTTTAAATAAAGGGTACTCAAAGTTTTAAAAAAAGGTGTTATATATTTTGTACCACCACGCTTCAAGCAGCATGATAGTTCTGGACACATGATTTTAACCTCTCTAGGCACAATGGTAGCTTTATTTAGTTATTATAGTTGGAAAATAAATAAATACACTTCTTCATCTTATACTGTTATTCACATCCCCTATATATCAAAACATTTTTTCAGTTTTTCCTAATCTATTGTTGCAAGCTTAATTTTAGTTTAGTCCTAATACACCTAATGTTTGGTTTATTTTTAAATATTCTATTCTATATACATTATTTTATTTTACCTAATTTTTATTTACGCAAGAGTATACTCAATAAGTGTAATAGTTGTATTTATTTTTTTCCTGAAAATGAAGTATAGCTTATTCAGGACATTTTCATAATTTTGTGTATGTACTATTATTTAATAAATAGTATTCCTTTTTTTTTAAAAAAAATGTAAATTACAACAAATATGTCTGGCGCAATAAACATGTCCATTATTGCGAAAAAATAAGCAAAATGCATTTGTAAAGAAGATGTCCGTCAATAGCGTAGTGGTACATTTTTTGAACTCTAATATTTTCATGCTAGCAATGCACATGTGCAATAGTAATTATTGTAATATTGACTTATTTACTTGCATAATATATGTATTGTATCACAATAATCACTTTCATTTACACTAAAAAATACACAACGCGGTCACTTTAAAAAAATACCTCAGCTGATAAAAGAAAGAACTACTGCATAAACCCATTGCACACAATTAGCTTCTGTTGTTGTAGTTGTTCATGCCACCTGTCTGACATAGTCAGATCGAGGCCCACGAAATTCATTGTGGCAGTGAGATAGATGTACACCTGTCGTTGGCCTTAGCCTTGAGCCCCATACAGGTGGCAGTACAATTTAGCTCGGTGAAATTCCCGAAGAGACGATAGAACATTACGATAGATGGAGCCACCATCTATCTCCACCTCCACAATTTAGACATGGAACTGAAGGGGAGGGAAATTTTCTCCAGTTCCCTGCACTTGATTCAGCCCACAAGACTTTCGGACCCACTGATTTAACGAGCACGTACTCCGTGTGTACTCGAAGGGTATTTGGTGGTATGGGCATCGAACCCAGGCCTTCCGGTCTGGAGTCCGGTGCTCTAACCACTAGGCTACTCACGGCCTACTATAAGCTTCTGACATCTGTTGGAAACTTGAGTAACTGCTAAAACTTGACCTTTGTGGTAGTTCAGAAGCATGTACCATTTAGCATCCCTTTCTGAGGCATTCAAACAAGTGGTACATTTATGTACCACAACACAATAAAAAAATAAGAATAGGTGGTACAATGTATGCACCACCAAGCCTGGACGAGTTAAACGCCCCCAAAGGAGCATTATTGTCCAATTTTGAAAAACTATACTCTTATGTCACTCTCCAAGCGAGGGTTACACGAAAAATCCATATACCAGAAATAAAACGAATATCTGAAAAAAAGGTATTTTAACAATAGTTTCACTCACTTAAGGAATAACGCAAAAGTTGTTACATTGTCCTATTGCTAAGTAACGTACAAAAAACACCGAAACAAAAGAAAAGTCTCGTGGGTCATCCATCATTCTTAAGCAGAAAATGAAACAAAAAAATAGAAGCTGACGCGCATCTTCCATTCAAAAAACTATAAAATATCTTAAACGAATGTTTCTAAGTCGTTTACAGCTCTCTCTCTCTCTCTCCTCCTTTTCTTTCCTCGCTCTTTCCCCTTTTTTCTGAGAAAAACACTCGAAAAAATTCAGATGCATTTTCCGTTTCCAAGACTTCTTTTGAAGAAAAACTGAAAAGAATGTTTGAAATTGCAAAAATTCTTTTTCGGAGGGATAATTCTTGGCATTGTTATCAGGCAGGCCGCCAAGAAGACGAATGCTCTTGCGGAAGATCCTGGCAGTTGTTTGTTATGAAACTCTCTTCAGGGTTGCTTTTCAACTCAGCAATTACTTCAGTTAGAATTACCCCCAAACTATGACAACACGCGTCGCTCCTATGGAACTGTTAACAGCGATTATTATCACTGGCATTTGTTAGAAATGTTTGCTTGCATGTTTTTAAAAATGTGTGCTTTTTCAGTTAGATAAATACGTTGAAGTGTAGATCACCCATGGATGTATATAAATATTAAATGTGCATTTTTTTTTTTTATTCAAAGCTAAGTTTTTATTTCAGTTACCCAACTACGTTCGGAACCATGATTTTGCAAAAACGTACAAACGATTTTTTAAAAAAATACTTTTAGTGTAACTTAGATTAGAATACACGTATAAAATTGTTTTCAGAATATATTATATTAGAATAAAATAAAAATAAATATGTTATTATTTAAATGCATTAATTTAGTAAAAAAAGAACATAGAATGATCTGTTTTCAAAACATTTTCCTTTTATGAAAAATGCTTCAATACTAATAATATTTTGCCTATTCTATAGCTAAGACTTCTCCAGAGAGCCTGTACTAGGAATTTTGAAAGATTCACATCATTTTCACAGTTATTACTAATTAAAATAATAATCAGTATGTCTTTGTTCACATTTTTCCAATCTGATGTATTAAAGTATGAATAAATCCACTTCTAAGTTGTATATTTCGAAATCCTAGATCAGGCTTTGTACAGAAGTCCGTGTTATATATAGACAAAATATTATTATAAAAGAAGCATTTTTCATACAAGGAGAATGTTTTAAAAATAGGTATAATTCGATGTTCGTTTTTTACCAAAATATTGTATTTAAATATTTTTTTATTGTAAAAATATTCTTAAGGCAATTTTATACGTGTATTCTAATCTAAATGAAACTTAGGGGCGCAACAACCCACGAGGGCCAGGGCCTAGTGTGCCCATCCCAGTGACCGTTGGGTGCTGAGGTGTATAAGCAGATGTCCCGTTCAGGTGGTCAGTCTGAAGCGAGACCCCAAGTCCCCAAGCAAGCTTAATACTCATTTACCTACCCATTGTAGTAGGGATGAAAGGCTGATGCGACCTTGCCCAGCATGGGAATAGAACCCAGACCTGTGGAAGCACGATACGCTACCACTCGACCACTGAGCCTTCAATCTAAGTGACACTGAATATTAAAAAAATATTCGTCTGTACGCTTATGCAAAATCATGGTTACGAACGTAGTCGGATACCTTAAAAGGGATTGCCACCTGTAAATAATGGTACAACAACAAAAGTCTTAAGTGGCCGTGGTTGCCTAGTGTTTATAGTCATGGACTAGCAGCCGGTGTGTTACGATTTCGAGCTTAAGTACTACTGAAGACCCGGCTGATAAATATTAAATTTTTGTCGAGGCTCAAAGTCCTTCCATGTCGTGATGCGGAAGTTTGGAGAAAGGGGTGCCAGTTCAGGTATAGTCCTCATCATTTGACTATAGTTCAAAATGAATAGGTCCGTCACCAAAAGCCATCGAGTTGCTTTGTTGTGTGATGTTAATAAATCGCTCAACAGTGTTAAAATCCAATATGTGTATTGTATGCTTTATTTACATATACTATATGTCATTACTCATACATAGATACGGCTATTTTTAAGAAACATTTCTCGAATTGATTTGAATTTAATTCATATTTTTCACTTCAGATGCAAATTTTTGTACTAAAAATCCTGTTTTATGCAAACTTATTTCTACAAATTTATTTCTTTTAATCTGCTTTCGTAGTACGTCTGCCAGTGCTGCTAAAAATAAACCTTGGAGGGTGCTACAAAAACCTGACTGTGTTCGAACTCTCCACGTGCTACTGCTGTGGCTGAGCTAAGACTATTGACTGGACATGACTGCTTTTGTGCTCATTTGTTTAGTTTTCTTTTTATTGTCTCACCTTTTTTGTGTTTTCTATGATTCTGGGAAAGTCATGGACGCGTGCTTTGTACTTAAAAATTTGGATATTGCAAAAAAGTATCGGAGTGCTCGTTGCCTAATGACCTGATGGTCAATATCTAGGCATTTAATAAGTCAAATTTCTTTAAATCAAAATCTGTACACTTCTAAAACAAGTATGTAACATTGATCACTACTGGAAGAATTTTGATTGAGCAATTTTTTTGGAAAGAACAGACCAAAAATTAACTACTCATGAAGGCTACTTTTTAACTATTCATTAGTAGCCACGACAGCCTAGTAGTCATGGTCGCAACTCGTAGCCGGCGTTGTCGAGTTGTGGGTTCGAAATCTAGTGTCATTGAAGACCCACCATATAGAGGGAGTCGATGTTCGTTAAATTTGTCAAGGTTCTAAGCCCTCCCGTTGGTATGGTGTGGTAATTTAGAAAAGGGGTTTGCCAGCTCAAGTGTCGTCCTCGTCACTTGATCGTGGCTCAAAATTACTGAGTTTATCCCCAAAGATCTTCGAATTTCTTCACAGGGTGACATAAATTGAAATCAAATCAAATTAATTGTATATAAGATATCAATTATTAAAATGTAATCATTAATCCGCCTATAAAAATAATCGTGCACAAAAGACATAAAGCGTCGTATTATTTCAATTTGTGGTTATTTTTTATGTGTACGTGCTTCCTAAATATATAGTTTTGAAAGCCTTTGTTATATAAAAATTACTATAGAATATATAGTGCTATCCTGTTAGAGAAATGTAGTATACTTAAAACCAGAGAATAAATTTCGCAATAAAACATTACACTACGCAATTTTTTATTGTGCAACAAATTTCACTCCTAATGATGTAAAAAGTATTAACTTATGTGGAGTATACATTCCTAAATTAGACGTATATTGCAATAATGAGCTTCAAATTACAAAAAATGTTCCCGTATTAGCACATATTTTCGTCATATTTTGTTTTTAAGATATTTTGCCCTATTTTATTTTTTTTTCTGGACCATATTTCTATCATATGGGAATAATAACTTCTGTTACTCCATGCAATCAAATCATAAGTAAATCTTTTTTTTATCATTGTTTTATACAGAAAGTATTTTAAATATTTATGCTCTCTCTTTTTTTTTTTCCTAATTTTGAGTCAGGAACAAGAATGAACATTTATCCAAATTGTCTCTTAATCATCAGCCAAAACTAAGTCTTTTTTAAAAAACAAATTTAATTCTGTGTTGAAAATAGCATACAATTTGAGATATGATTGTTATGTCTATTTTTTTTAATGTTTTTAAATGCATTTATTTTTTAGATTACCTTCAGCGATATTTGCAGCATCCCTCCCCATCCAAATTCTTTAGTGTACTTAACAAAGCTTTTAAGACTGGTTGTGACGAGGATGACACCTTAGATGACGCCCCCTTCTCCTAACTTCCACGTCACTTTAACAAGAGAATGTTTGAACTCGACAGATGAAACGTGCTGGGGCCTTCTCTACATCTCTCTGCCAGCCACGAGTCCATGACCTTGACCACTAGGTTACCATGGTTACAAAGAATTAACTCGGATTTAAGGCGAAAAGTCAGATGTCTTCGTCATTTCATTTTATCGTGCAACAAATTATATTAATAAAAGGCATTCGGAAATCATACTTAGCGAGATGCGGAAGTTTGCTGAAGGGCGCAATACAAGTATCCTCGTTATCTGACGGAAATTCCAAATTATGGAGTGATCTCGGAGCCTAGTGGTCAAGGTAATGGACTCGTTGTCGGTGTGTCATGAGTTCGAGCTTAGTACCGTTGAAGACCCGCCGTGTAGGGGTACGATTCACGTGAAATCTGCCAAGAGCTTAAACGTCCTCCTGTTGGTGGAGTGCGGTAGTTAGGAGAGAAAGAGTGCCAGCTCAGGTGTTGTCATCGTCACTTGAACATGGTTCAAAATGGCGAGGTCCATCCCCAAAAGCCCTCGAGTAGCTGAACAGTGCGACGTTAATATTCACTCACTCAAATTCTGGAATCTGTTACCAAGTCTTCGGAGTAGTGGGAATTAAGTTTAAAATTACAGGACAAGAAATTATTGCAAAAAGAAACTGTGTGTGCATGTGTGTGAGTTTCATAATAATTTATTTAAATATGAATATACCAATATGTCTTGGTAAATAATTAATCTTCCCAACTCTTTTTTTTTTCTTTCAAAACAACAGATTAAAATGTTTTTAACTTACACGCACACACAAATCTTATCTCAGGAATTTAAAAACTACGAAACAAATTATATATTCCACTGAAATACTCTCCACAAATATTACATTTTTAACATTTTAATTTACGACACATACTTACTTCTCATATTTCTAAGCTATAACCTTTTTCAGAAAATGAGTTTTTCCCCCTCATTTCTACTTCAATATAATGTTCCAATAATTGAAAATCATAATTTAAAAAAGAGATTTATTAGTACGGCATCACACACAAAAATGAAAAATAACATCAGATGAATTTTATTTCGAAAGCTCACACACACATATAAGTTTCCTTCTAAATTCTGTCTTTACTCCATCTAAGCAATCAAATGAAACCGAAAATATTAAGAAATAAGAAATTCATTTCGATATTAATTAGTGAAAATGAAAATCCTAGTTCCTTCAAATAAAGTGACTTTTTAAAAAATACATTTTAGCCTGTCTCGCGTAAGTGGGATGAAACATGAATATGTCATGAAGTCTTGGGAATATTTAAAAATATCGAATATTTTCTGAATAAATTGACAAAGTTATTAATTAATTTCTATTTCAGATATATGAAATATTTCAGCTTTGAAATTTTAATTACGTGAGAAACATGGAAAATACTGTTATCATCACCTTCGTCTTCTTTCGCTGAGATTACAGTTACTTTGTTATTTGATGAAAAAGAATAACAGCTAGATTTAAGTTATCCGACTACGTTCGGGAACGTGATTTTGCAAAAGAGCATAAATAGATTATTTTCATGATATTTAGTATCACTCTGATTAGAATACATGTACAAAATTGTTTTAAGGACATTTTGACAAAAAATAATTTAAATACTGTATTTTGGTAAAAAAATTAACTTAGAATAATCTTTATTCAAAATGTTCTCCTTTTGTGAAAAATGCTTCTATTATAATAACATTTTGCCTGTATATAGCTCAGACATCTCTACAGAGGCTCAACTAAAATTTTTGAGATATATTACTTAGAAGTGGGTTTATCCATATATTTGACAACAGTGGGGAGCAATTTTAAGAAAAAAGTGCCGATAATTATATATATATATTTCAATGGGTTGTAACTCTGAAAATAATGTAAATTTTTCAAAACTTCTAGTTGAGCCTCTGTATAGAGGTCTGAGCTATATACAGACAAAATGTTATTATAATAGAAGCATTTTTCACAAAAGGTGAACATATTGAAAAAAGATTATTCTAAGTTAATTTTTTGACGAAGTATTGTATTTAAATAATTTTTTTTTTGTTAAAATGTCCTTAAAACAATTTTATGCATGCATTCTAATCTGAGTGACACTAAATTTCATGAAAATTATCTATTTATACGTTTTTTTTAAAATCACGGTTCCGAACGTAGTCGGATACTTAATTTCCTCTTTTGTCTTTTTTTGACATCTTTGGAAAGAGAAATGGAATAATTAAAGTGAAATGTTGTTAAATTGAAAACAAATATGCATATATTTTATTTTTATTTGCAATTTATAACAGAAAACAACAAAAATCTTTCGGAATTTTATTTCACTGATTTCAGCGAAGCCTAGTCTTTGAGAATATTTGACTATATCCTTATATTTTATTATTACAACCTCTGCACATAATAATACACTACAACAACAACAAAAAGCGAAGCCTACGTACTTTGTAATGATTAATCCAGGTGTGTCCAACACGCAGCCCGCGGGTCGCATGTGGCTCGCCAGTAATTAAATTGCGGCCCGCTGACTCTTTTTAAAAAATTTTTAAACATCAGGTTCTTAAAGTTTTTTCAATTTGAAATTTATTTGAAGAGAAATATATATATATATATATATATAAATCTGCAATGTATTTACTTGTTACCTGCTTTTGTTTTAGAATAAATCCTTTTTCATAATAGAAATGTCTTTTAGATTAAAATAGATTTATATTTTATCAAACAGTTATGTTTGATTTTACTATAATAAATTACTTTTTGATAAATTCCGAATCGCATTATGCATATTCTTTACTATGGATGGTACATGATTCTCTGTGTGTGTGCGACTTTCATTTCTCCTCCTCCATTTCTGTTTGGAGTGCCCAAAAAACGCAAAAGGCTATCGGAGATTTTTTTTTTGAAGTTTAAAAAAATATTCAGGTGGGTTAAGATAAAGGGCAATGTATGCATAATCGTTTGCGAATGACAGCACAATCAAATTTTGACAATGAGTAACGAAAGATCAATTCAAAAGGAACACCTTAATTTTCAGGAAAATGGCAACTGAAATATTATTTTAAACATTATTTGATCATTGCATTATTATATTATGTAAACATTATTATATTATCTATGTCTGTATACATGAAAAATAATGAANTTCCAGCAGTTTGAGTTCATGAGCTCTGAAGGTATTTTTAGAAATGCATGGCAAATTTAAAGTGCATAACAACTTCTTACCAGCTGTGAAACCTCAGCCAATCAATCTCATTCCAAATACCAATAAAGTATTGAGAGAGAATTTTTTATTTTCTTTAGGAGTAGAAGTAAAGCCAATCATGTATCCACAACTGCAAGCCACACACAAGTTAGAGCAAAGTCCTTCCCTAGAATCTTCTGACAGTTTCAATCCAGTTGCATAACATTCCTTACAACACAGGATTGAAATAATTCCCATCAAAGCTTGGAAATTAATAATTATATTCCCTGTAGAACCATGAAATTCAGGTTTAGGCACATCAAAACTGCTCAATTTCGCCTCACTTGCAGACGTATTATTACTGTTTTGTGCTAACTTGGTAAACATATTACCATAAAACTTTCTTTTTCTGGACACTTTCGATTTAGCTTTCGGCATTTTTAAATTAATAACAATCAAATAAAACGTTAAAAATAAATGAAAATGAATGAATAAACTGTAAAAATATTAAAAGTAGGTAATAATTAAGAAGAACGCTTTAGAATGAACAATGTAAGCAAACTATAAACGATAATATTATTGCCACTCAGTAAA